>JAVSBS010018885.1:0-43672 GCA_033124195.1 Coracias cyanogaster | reverse complement strand
AATTAGTATTTTTTTCAGCTTTAAGTGAGGGTTCCCTCTGTAGGAAAAGATCATGCAACTTTTCTACTTTAGGAAGTCCCAGTATAACTTAGTTTTTAAATAATGAGGTAATAATGACCTTAATTACTAATATTTTAAGATGGAACATTTTCTAACTTCTGTTACTTGCCATAATCTCCAGGAAATTGTGTAGGGACTGAGAGGAAGATATGGAAAACATTAATTACAGCAATATCTTGATTAGATGCCTTGTCTCTTATTTCTTCGGTCTATTTCTGTTAAATTGTTTTTATTGTATATAAAGGAAGGAGAAGATTGCCTCGGTCTGTGACAGTCCCACCAGCAACAAAGGGCTGTAAGTATCCACTTCTAGGAGTATATGATTATTAAACATTGTGTGGCCCAGGAGAGAGTGAGTCAGAAAAGGTGCTTGTCCTATTGCTTCTCTGCTGCCTTTGTGAGCCCCAGTCTTGTCTGCAAAATAAAGAAAATTATTCCCTCTTGTTAGAGTGATTTATGATTGGTTGATGAAATGTGCTATATTTTAGCCAGACCTAGTTTCCAGAGAAGTGTGCGTACCTTCAGAATTATTTAATTAGTTGATATAGAAGGATTCTTTACTTAAGATTTCTGATTCCTAATATGAACTAGATAAATGAATTCAAATACACTGACTTCCTCCCCACCCTTCTCGTGCTGTAGAGTTATAAGAAGGCTTGCCATACCACATGCACATGCAACATTATAGGTAATCAGAGCTGATACAAAGAATATAACTCAATAGGTTTACGTTTGTCTGTTGGTGTTGTGCCAGTTTAGTCATTGTCATTTTATGCAGCCATCAGTTGCCTGATCACACAGGACAACGCTGAACTCAGGAACATCCCTTCGGAAGTCTTCTTTCAGACAGTCCTGCCATAGGTTCCTGTGGGCCCAGCTCCTCCATTGCCCACTGTGGTGCCAGCATGGCCTGCTGGACACAACAGACAGAGATGGCTCCTCAGTGGCCCTTCACCTGGAAGGACACCACCCAGAGAGCTCAGTGAGATGCAACCAGCCCCAACAGGAAGTTCCTCCAACTGATCAGCTCCTAGTTGATATAGTCCTGGCCTTGCCCACCATCCCAGCCATGACCACCTGGGTCAGGGTGGAGCCACAGACACCAGTGGGCCAGGTTCTGCCTGTGGAACATGAAGCCAATAGGGAAAACAAAACATTCTGCTAGGTTGTGACTCATTCATAGATCAACTCCAACTTGGGGTCCACAGCTCAGGCCCCGGCACTTCAGCTGGTCTATTTTACAGCTTGGTCACAATTATTGGGTCATGAGCTACACCTCTTCAGAGTCTGAATCGCCACCCCTTGGATTTACTTAAAAGCTGTCTAGATACAGCTCTCAAGGGTATGGTGTTGTAGTGGGCAATTCTGTGATTCTGTGTGATTTCAATGTACACTTTTAAGATTATCTGTGCTGGGTAGTCTTTTCAGGTGAAATCCTGGTCCTCACTAAAGGAGTGGAGTTCTGTCACTGACTTTGTAAGAACTAAGACTTTACCCATTGTATCTAGTGGTAATGATAGGTACGTGAACATTAGCTTTTAAAGTAAAATGCCCTGCAGTGTTTCTTCTGCAGTGCACAACACACAAATACATTGTAGATTTAGTGATTTGTTCAATGAATGTAGAAGCTGGTTGCATAAAGGAGATTTATTTTTAAGTGATTATTACCATCTGTCACTAGGTTTCATTGTGTGGCAATGAAAGTGTGTTTCAGATTCTCAGCAGTTCAGTCATATAAAACCCCAAAAGGACTAGTTTCTTGTGATGGCATTCCCCAGCTATACCCTTAGAATTGCTTCTCCAGATGGCGAGTATGTGAGGCTGGAAATGCACAAAACACGGATGAAGCTCAGCTAAAAGCTTCATAAATGCAGGCTGCAAAACTATTCAGGGTGAAAGAGCTGACCTGGATTTTGGAAGGTGGGTGTATTCCATGTCTAACTTCTACAGACCCACAACGATTTTGCATCCTGCAGAAATATGGGGACGTGTATTTGCCTGTGGCTATTTTTTTAGTCTGTGTTATTTCCTAAAGACTGTTGGAGAGGAAGAAAAGATAAAATTGAAGGATTAAACAAGTGGACTTCTTTAGTCTTTGAGGGGAATCCCATCATATTGAAAAATGGATGCCTGTCAAATGTGGACAGTTATAGAGACAAGTAGAACAGTTTGGAATTTGTCAGTGATGTGATTTTGGTCATCTCATGACTACACACTGGTCAGCACTGTATTCAGGAAGTAAATGTATTATGTTGTAACTAAACTTGCAGTAGTTTATCAGAGAAGGTAATGGAGCCTCTTTCTAGCTAAAGGATCATAGCACTTACATATCCAGGCCTTAGATTTTAACCTCTTGCTTTTGTTTATCAGGCTTGAGTGTATGTCTCTCCTTTCTAAGGAGCACAGGCTAGCTACTGGCTATCTACAGGCTACCTAACCTGGAGAATAACGTTGTGGTCTGCCTGGGTGAATGCGCCTGTGTTCTGTATGACAGCTGTAGGAACAGGCACCAGCGTACCCTAAATGCTAAGCTCATTGCTTAGCATATGGAAGAGTTCAAAGATTCATTGAATTCCCTCTGATTCAGTGTAGTTCAGGTATGTCCAGACAATGGAAGAAGACACACTACCAAACCTATTTCCTTGCTGATGTAATTAATTTCTGTGTACATGCAAGAAGAGAGCACAGAAAATAAATTGACTGTAAATATGTGTCCCTCAACCCAGAGTAAGTCTGGGTCAAGAGGACCTCTGTGTTTCAAAATCTCATAGATGTCCAGATGCCTCTGCATCTTTCATGTATTGTTGAAAAAACATAGATTTTCAGTGTCTTAAAACTGATCTGCCTTAGGCTGTAAAAACTTTGGGATATCGCAACCATAGATAAAATGCAACCTCTTATAACAAAACCAAAATGGCTTCCACGCCTGTGAGTAACAACCTAGTTATAGACACAAGATCCTGCTCTCATTATTACCTTTTTCCTGATGTTTGCTGAATGAATCTGCAGCTTTGCTGGCCTCCTTTAGCCTATGGCACCATTACACTGGACGAGTGACAGAGGCTGCCGTACTCTTCTATGCTGATTTTCCCTGCCAAAGCTTAAAACATTTTACAACTCAAAACCATTTACATTTTCAGCTGAGGAGCTTCTACAGAGTTCAGAAGGAAAACTCTACAATTCCCTGGAGAGTGTTTTTGCCTGGAAGGACCTGCCAAAATGCTTTTGTGTGAGGGTATATACCTGATATCATGATGATATTGCCTCTGCAGCCTTTGCAGCTGGTGTGGGCTGTTTTGCAGAAGCTGTGTTACCTGTTGGCACACAACGGAATTCTGTTCTCAACTTTGTTGCTGGTTTTAAAAATATCTGGCTAACTTGCAAGTTTAAGGTTTTTGGAAGATTTGAAATGTCAACTTGCTTGGACAGCTGCATTTCTCATTTTAGTATGATAAAGAGCAAGATCCACCTCTGTTTCTTCCTTTTGTTTTGTTACATGACTTAAATTTTTAATGTTTTTTTTTCTTCCCTGTTTTGCTGAATCTTTTCTCACAGAGGTAAATACGATTTTGGGTAGGAGTTGGTGGCAGGGACCTTAGCTTCTGTTTCAGTCTGCTGAGTTACTCCACTGCCCCCCTTAAGACCTGCCTTCCTCCTGGTTGCCATGAAAATGTAAAACATAGAGAAAGTAGAAGGAAAGGGAAGAAGAGTACTGACAGGAATGACGCTATAGTGCACTCCTTCAAATTAGCACTTTTTGATTTTTTTCTTTTTTTTTTTTTATTATTTTTCCCTCTTGCGTTTCCTGAACTATGGGTAGAATATGGCTTGGGATGGTTTTCTTTAATGAACTAACACTGTCTTTCATATCTCCTTTTTTATTTCCTCTGACATGGAATCTGAAATATCTCTATTATGGCAAGAAAAAAGAAAGGAAATAGTTAATAATATAGATTTTTCCATCTCAGATCAAAATTAGCAATACAGAAGGTTAGTAATTTGCTGTAAGCAAGTGATCGGGACATCAATCATGTTCTCTATTCATGCCCTGGGAAATACAAAGGAGAATCTGATTTTGAATCTTACCAAAGACTATTAATGAGTAATGGAAAAGAGAAACATAAAAGAAGGAAAAGGAAAAAAAAAAGGTGCTATGGCTGTTAGAAGGTTTTTTTGCTGTATTCTACTGAACCCTTTTCTTGGTGCTTTTGTCCATTTTCTTAAATTGTTACTTTTGGTATTTTCTTGGTTTAGTAATGCCTTAAGCTCTTGAGAATTATTGCTTTGTTTCAATGGCTGTTGCGTTCCATGGATTTCTATGCCTAGTGCTTGTGAGGCACTTTATGGTTTTACAGGAGGAAAGGATCAATATTATACACATAAATAATATTGACTGTTTTTATTGTTCAGACAGAGTTTTCAGCCACAACACAGGCTGATGATTTGGCGAGGTTGTCAGCTTCATGTTCAATCCTGGTTGATATTTTTTTTTTTCCTGTAGTGTTTTGTAGAGCTATTTTGTTTTCTTGCATTTGTGCTTTGTTCCTCTCATCCCCCACTGTGCTTCCTGAAGACAAAGTCGTAGAAGATGTACATGCAACATCTCTTCGTCCGTCTATAAAAGTGGAAGCACTTGAATAACTATTTGATGCTGTAAAGAAAGATCCAATTTGGATTCTGTTGTGAAAGTCTGGGACGCTGAGCAGGGCTGTTCAATTGGTCTCTGAATAAAGATCTGATTGTCTCTGGTTTTGGGTTGGCTCTTTGTGGCTTGCACAGTGAATGCTGATACTGAAAATACTTCCCTTGGCTATGGCTGTAAGTACTGTGCTTGGCCTGTTCATAAGTCATTTCCTTTGATCAGTGCTAAAAGTACCAAATAGCTTACGCCCAGATGGTGTGGTAGTCTGATTTGAAGATCTTGATCCTGTAAGGCTCTGTGAACATCTTTTTGCTAAAGGAAATTTTTACAACTGTACTATTGTAATGCTTTGTGCTTTCAAAGGCTGCAAATTGTTTGCCTGAGCATCATGTCCAGACTATCTCCCAAAACATTGCAACAAATGGTAGACAGCAGAATCAAGTGCGAACCTTCACAGTTCTCTCATATATTTTAACTTATCTTTTTAGCAGCATAAGTGCAATGATGGTATTACTTCCTCAAATCTGAGGAAAAAGTTCAGAAAGTTTTGAAAGGGGGATGGAGTATTTTTCATTAGCAGTGGTGCTGTGTAGTTACATAGTTGTCTTATTCTTCATGAGGGTGTACTGGAAATGTGCACATGAATGGATTTATCTGGACGTACACTACTTGATGCCTGTGAAATACTGTCCAGATTTTCTGTACTTTATAGTTTGAAATACTCAAAATCAAATTGAGAAAGTCTGAACTATAGAACAGATTCCATACCTTCCATTTCCTCAACTTAGAAAAAATTTTTGAAAGGTTTTAAGAGTCTTACAATCTCATGTTTCTTTGGATGGCTGTATCCATTCTGAACTCCAGGTGACTCCTGAGACCCAGTGTCTCAGCCTGTTCTCACCATATTCTTGCAACTTAATGATATTAGGGCATAGGTGACAGCCTCTAAGAATTTTGTTCCTGTGGATGCCTCATCATGTAGGCAGTTTTTTCTAATTTATCTCACATATTCATAGGTAGACAGGACTTTGTTTTTTTGTATGAGTCTTGGTGAGCACGGAGTGGTTCTTTTTGAAAGTTCCTTAAATTGATTGCCTTGAAAGTGGAGGAATGAGAGGAAGATGGAGGACTGTATTGTGTTATTCTCAGTTATAGAAACCTTTTTGGTCTAAGTTACAGTACTTAGTATTGTATTGCTAGTATTGTTATTCTCCTATGGTCTGTTTAGACCTCAGCTGTCTGAAGTACTTATTAATTAAAGCATATTTTTGACATATGTTAAAAGCTTCTTACAATCAAAAGATGGTATAGTGGTCCTATCCTAACCACTGCTGCATTTATCAGACTTCATTATTTTCAAAATTCGTTAACAAAGCTATATTAAAGAATGAAAGAGGCTACAAAAAGAGATCATTAAAAAGATGAATATCCTGCCTAATGTGGCACATACAGACTTAAACTACTACCTGATGGAAAAAGAGCATGAGAAAAAGTTACAGGAGAAGGGAAGAGATCCAATAAAAAGAGACACATATTAAATAATTATCTATCATCTCTCTAACCAAGAGTCCTCGTCAGTGTGAAATTGAAGATATTTTTATCTTTGAGAGAATCACAGTAGGTCAAGGGAAGTGTTAACCTTGACATCTGTTGTCTGGGTCATCTGGACAATGATCAATGCTTTAAGAGTGAGTTAAGAAGTATTTCCAAATTGGCTTTGGTAGAATGTTTTTGTGTTCCTTCTTGTCTGTTTTTATTCTATCCAGGAACACAAATGTTTGGATAGTTCCTAACTATCCACTGGAACTCTTGGATACTGTCCAAGGGGCAAAAAGGATCAGATTCTCAGCTGGGGTAGATCACTACAACTGCACTGTAACAAGAGTCCCAGTCCTGTTTGTTAAAATACTTTGGAGCTGATGATGTAACAAGATGTAGGCTAGGTGAGAAGTTATGCAAGTTAGCAACAGGAAACACTTACAGTTTCTGTTGGAGAATATTGTATGTATATTTGCTGCGGTGGTTTCCTGCTGTCAAAGTCTGAGTTTCCTCAAACTTCACCATCAAGAAATTACCTTTGAAAGCAGTCAGCATCAGCTGCCATGGTGTAATATATAATCCTAGAGGTTTCAGAGAGAGACACCAGCAAAATTGAGTAGTACCTTATTTTCTTTATTGCTTTGCATAGCTCCAGAACAGGGATAGTCAGGAAGAAGCAGTGAATTAAGCTGTGGAGTAAGATGGGGGAATGTGTATTCACTAAGTGTTTGATAACTTGAAAGTTCTTCTAAAGTAACTCTCCCTTTTCTCTGTGTAGACTTTATCTTTGTAATCAGCATCACATGTTGGTCAAAGTTAAGTAAATAGTTTTAGGTGAAGCCGGTTGAATAATGAGGAATATAGGAAAAAGGCACCAAAATGCTGGATCAGCTCAGGGAATCAGCAAATCTTCTCTCTTGTCTCTGCAGTGCCAGAGACCAGGTGCTGCAGAGAAGATGGACAGTACTATGTTAACCTGTACAGGGAGGTTTCCAGTCCGTGTCAGTTAATATTGGGCAATGAAGCTTGAATACTTATGCTCTTGTAATTTTTTTGGATGATACTTGCTGTCATTTTTCTACTGTCTCCCAGAAAGCTGTAGGCTTAATGCCGATTTTTATCCTGTTTGCTTTTAGACTTCTTGTTGGTGTTCCTTCTTTCTCTCTCTCTCTCTCTATTTTGATATTTTCTTCCCAATCAGCAGTTGCATATCAGATAAGATGCTTCTATTACACTAATGCACTGCCATCATTTAACCTGTGATAACTTCATAACCTTATCAGTAATATTCCACGGGTTGGAAAATGCAGAAGTTAGTGACTATGAAAATAAAAAGTGAGGAGAAAGGCTGTACTTGGATGGATTTGTCTGCATTCTCACTTAAACATTAGCTAGAATGAAGAAAAGCAGCGTCAAATCTTTCCTACACAATACAAAGATACTAAGTTTAGAATAGTGGTGAATTAAGTAGTTTTGTTGAACATGCTTGTAGTTTTCTGCAGTAGCAGTGGCACCAAAGTGTTGTCTTTAACATAGAGCTGGTAAGGCATCCCTTCTTAGAAACAATGCATTTGTGCAGTTTAGGAACTGCAGAAAACAAATTAATAACAAATAAAGACCAAGCGTAAGCATCAGCTTGCGTTGAGGAAAAGGTTTCCTATTTTGCATAGCAGACAGTGAATCCCGAGAATTCTGTCAAATGGGCCTCTGATGGCTTTTGCAAAAACTGCTTTGTAAACAAGGCCATTTGTTGAGTAAGACAGTGTATGTATGTGGGGACTTCACACAGAAACTCGCACGTACTGTGGTAGAAAATCTACTAATCAAGTAAGGGGCTTGATTGAACAGTGCTCTAGCAAATACACAGCTGGGCTTGGTGTGGCTAGAAACATAATGATATTCTACTTCAAATTTTACAGGCTTGGCTGCAAGGGCTGTATCAACCTGCCATCAGGCAAAAAAAGAACAGAAGAATTATTGTTACCCTATTGGTATTCCAATCCTGTGTTACATTTTGTGTACCTTTCTTCATGAAGAATTTAGGCAACGGTCTGAATATACACAGCAAGGGAAAATGCTGAGCTGGAGGTTTTACTATTTGTCACGATATTTGGGTTGTAACTCAATATTTTTTCTGTTGTACTGGGAAATTCCCTCTCTGATAAGAGAGAATAAATTGCAAAAGCAACTTGTTAGGAATATACTTTGCTTATCTTTTATACGAGCAGCATTATTCTTTCAGGTATAAGCTGGAAAAGGTCTCTCAATTTGAGATGTACATATAGGATTGGGACAGAGACAGTTTCCTGACAGCTCTAAGAAATGAATGCTTCTTTATGACAGTGTTTTACTGCTTGCTGTATGTCATAGTTTCTTTCATTGCCACTTATGTCCTTTGCAGGGAAAGAAATTCGCCTTTATATGACAGTACACTTTGAGTGTCACTAGCTTTCAGATTGTCTATTAAAAAAGATAATTGTGAGAAACAGATCAGACCTCAAGGAGGACTCCTGAACTGAACCTGTTTAAAGGGGGGGAAGCCAGAGCTGTCAAAACTTTGACTTTCTAATTCCTAAAGAGACGTTAATTCGCTTGGCTGCCTGATCTACTGGGTGTAGAAATGAAACTCCACTTGTACGACCTCTAGTGTCAATCATTATGGGAGGCATCTGCATTTAAATTGTCAATGCAAAAACTTTCTTTACTTCCTGAAGCATGAAATCACCTTTCAGATGAAGAAAGAAATCTAACTCCCCATTCTAGAGGGAGTATCAGGTCTGTCTAAGGCTTCAGTTACACAGAGAAGTGTTTAAACACTATATTCTGACTTCAGCATCAACCAATCTCTTGGAAGTTGTCTGCTTTGCAAGTGAAAGTTGCACTATTGTTTTTAAAGAGGTCTATTACTACTTTATATTATTTTAGGGTTTCTAAATCTCCATTTCTAAGCCAAAGGGAGATTTATTACTAACTTTGACGCTGTCAGCAGAACTTGGCCCGTATTAAGTTCACTTTTAGGCTTGTGTTCTTGTGGCACAGAAAAAAATGAGGAAGTACATATTTTAATAGGACTTTACAGACCAGAAGAGAAGCGTTAGTTGGTAAGCTGCAGCAGTGCCTGCTAATGCCTTTGATACACAGTCCTTTAATGTCGTTGAATTAATGTTTATTTGGGCTGTTTTAGGATGTTTTGTGCTAGGTCTTCATAATCTCTGTTGACATTTATTTTGTTGGTGGATTCACACAGTTCTGTGAAATACTATTGAGTCATTTCACAATGAAGTCAGCAAAATGAGACATATTCATACATTTAATTACAGTGTTTGGGCCAGAGATTATAAATTGTTTACTAGGGCAATGATTTATTTCTTGCTCATTTTGCTGTGACTCATGAGAAAGTTCTTGTCCATCACCTAAGTCAGAGACTTCATATTTACCCTGAGTTTATCTGCAGCTCAGAAGAGAAGTTCTGACCCTGAAAAAAACAATATGGTTTTGATGAATTTCTGAAGAGGTTAGCTTTTATTTTCAAAGTTAATGAGATCACAAAACAGACATGTTAACTTTCTTATTCTTTGAAGTACAGAATATTTTCTTCACTCTAAAAATGACAATTTGAAGCACAGACTAGTTTGTCTGTGTCAGTACAGCCTATACTAACTTCTTCTGCATGACTGTGACTGCCACAGCCTTCCAGGTGTAGTCTCAGTCATAAGGTGTGCTTCAATCTGTGTCAACCCTCTAAAAGCAGTCCTTCTCATTTTTTTAAGTGAATGGGACAGAAATTTGCTTAATTTTCTAGCTTTTCTTTTTTTTTTTTTCATAAGCTGTGTTTCAGTGTCCTTTTATTACCTGAATCATGTGTTAGAAAGACTTACTATCAAATGAGGTAAAATAACTCCCAGGGATCCATGGAAACTGAGCCAGAAAATTTGCTCCAGTGCATGCAGTTGACGCTCTAGCTTCAGTAAAAGGAATTATGAAGTTTTTTATTAAAAAACTTAAGAAGACCTACACCGCACAAAATATTTCAGACTTTTCCTCTCAGAAGGGCAAGTGTACCAAAGAACAAGATGGGGCTGATTCGGTTCGAGTCACAGACCTCTCGAGTCCATTCAAGATAGCTGCTGTCTATATCAGTGATCGAGCTTTCAGAGCAGGTGTTGCATGTGAGGAAATATATAATGGAACTTGTGATTTCAAAACCTTGACATTTCAGTCAGACCTCACCGTTAAGCCTGCTGTGCTTGCTATTAAAATGTGGTTATTGGTAGGAGAAATTAGTTGAAAATGGTACCTCCTTTACTCAACGGTTTTACTGTTTCTGGGGAATCAGACAGGATTATTTTAATGGCCAGACCATACTTCTCCTGATCTTCTTAGCTCTTTGCAGCCATTGAAGTTCAAAATAGTCCAGTTCCTTCTTTTCTTGCTCATCCATCATCAGCTTTACTAACTAACACTCATTGGCATGTTACACACTACAAGATGGCAATTGTTAAAATATAGTGTTAATTCGACAAAGGTCATGTTTCTGTGGCGGCAGCAGCAGTACGGCATGGAGCATAAAGCAAACAGCCAAACTGCAATCAGCTGCACCAAACCAGGATGCTTCTTTCTCGTATTAACCGTCCAACGTACACGTGTCCAAAGGAAAGGATGCTGTGAGCATTCTGCATACCAGTTGGCAGGTGAGAGCCCCCCCATAGATAGCAGCCTCGTCTGAGGGGCTTTGGGAGGGTGCTGGAAGGGAATGCCCTAGAATTCCATGGCTGTAACATCCCAATAGATTCCATGGATTGTGTCTCTGTATCTTGATGAATCCTTCATGTGACAAGGCTGGCAATTAAACAGGAAAAACAAAACAAACAAACAACAACAAACCCAAAAAACAGTGCAGAAGATATTTCTGGAGGTAAGAAGAGTCAGTTTTCCTTACTGTCGTCTAGGTCATGATGCACAGTAATCAGGAGTCAGCCAGGAACTGAGAGGGGTTTGAAAGCAGGTTGTTTTGTCTCTGACAGCAGATTGCAAGTTTGTTTATGGAAGATGTAAATTGAACTGAAGATGAAATCTGCCTGATATTTTTGATCTTCATCTGTTTATATGGACTGACATGAGCCCAGCAGTGTTACACCATGAAGCTATTTGCAAGACCAAAATCTCATAGAAGCTTGAATTTCGCTCTTTACCTGGATATAATCAGAGATTGAAGCGTTTGTTCTTTAAACCAGAAACCACGTGGCATGATCTACTTCAGTAGGATATGAATATAGGTAAGCATGATCATTTCTTGGCAAAGATAACGTGACAAAATGAGACAAAAAAGAATCTAGACTGCAGGATTAGCTCTCCCCCCCCCATGAATATAGTGCCTTTCCATGCCAGTTTTGTAAAGGAGTTTTTCACCATGTTGCATTGCATTTACTCTGTTCAAGGGCCAGTTTCATGCTAGGTGTAAGATGTCCTGCATCTCACATGGCACATGTTTTGGCAGCTCTTGCCACATTTCTGTATTATTAGCATAACTTCTATTGTCTTCTTGGCATAATGAAGATGCTAGCACACTACCCAACTGTCATTAGATAATTCAGTGTGTATCAGCGTAATATCTGTCAAGTTTAGTGTGACTGCATGTTCTACACCCTTTTACAAAAGATCTATTGTTCCTAGTCAGATAGTCTTTGTTACTTGCTTATTAGCACATTAAATAACCTGCTTAAAATGTCACCTGAAGCAGTGCAGAAAATAATCAACACCAACTGTGAATTTAGCCCAGATGCTTTGAACTTGTATCTGATACGCCTCGTGTGTAATATGTTCCATAGAAAAATTCAGTAAAACATCAAAGTAGCACTTTCCCATGAGCCTTCACATCCTGAAGAGTCAAGGCAATGGAAAGCAGCCAAGTAAGTTCATACTGCAAAGTCATAACTCACTTTCCATGGAGTGATGAGTCTGTCATCTCTCAGTACTCACAGTTTTAAGAAGCAGGAATCCTTCAACCAGACCTCAGGAGTGCAAGCTAGTGACCCTGTTAATCTCTTCTGTACCTCAGTGTCTTCTGTCTTTTTTTTTTTTTTTTTTTTTTTCCAAAGCCATCTGTACATCCTGGCCAGCAGGAAATCAAAACGTAACTTGTCTTCTCAGTAACTAGGGCACCTTTCATCATGTGAAACAAAGTAGCTTGTAGCTTTTTTTAAACTCGAGCCTGCACTGGGAACTTGAACACATCATGACGAACCTTTATCTGCAGAAAGCTCTGGGAACAGCCCTTCTTATCACACCTAGTGTTTACCGCAGCCAACTGTGCAAGGGGCTGCTATTTGTGCTGTCTTGTTCTGGTGGAGATGGCTGATATATTAGACAGGAGGAATGACGATGGACCTTCTGGGTTAGAAAAACCTGTAAATATGTATGGATAAATTAATATATAACTGTAGTGTACAATTATACGCCTCCTCTTCTGTGTGCACTGGGAAATGTGGGTCTGGCCCTTCAAATTTCCTCTGCTGACTACTGCTGAGATCTCTTGGTAGAAGGGGTGAAAAACAGCAAGCCATTGTTGAGATAGCTTAGAGCAGTCCCAGATCTCTCTGCTGCAACTATCTGTTTTATAATGCTGTCTGTTGCATCTAGAAGAGGAGAAAAAACGTCTCTGGGTCCACGCCATGTTCAGCTCACCATGGTTTGTTCTTTATAAAGCTGGACCATGGCTTGGGAGAGAACACCACTCTGGAATGTGTTCCAGTGTACTGACTACACTGAAGATTGATGTTATGTGGATGCAAGCTCTGTGTGTGTGATGGACACGTGTGTCTGTGTGAGCATGTGTATATAAAGAGTGTAATCAGTGACCAAATCTCAACTGCCCTCAGTAACATTGTGATTTTTTTGATTTAGAAAGAATATATAGTCCAATTTGCTACCGTGATTCAATCTCTTCCACTTACATTGCATTTAGGAAGACCATCTTTTGGTCCAGACCAATTCTAGATACTGGATGTGAATAAGGGAAATCAAAGACCCTATTAGTCAGTGTCCTGTAGCCCCAGAAGCCTAAAGATCTTTTTATGAAGACCCCAATTCTGAATGTTAAAGATTGTATGGAGAAAAATCCCTGGAAAGAGGGAGAATGCTAAGTTGTAGCTTTTAAAATTAGCAGCCTATATTGTGTGTTTATAATAAAGTCTTACTGACAAAGCTAGAAACATTTCCTAAGCTCCAGATGGCTGCTTTTCTTTATGACTTGCTGTAGGGTACAGACTTTGATTTTGTATATTTTGATAATCTATCCTGATTATTCAACTAATTCTCATTGTTCTCCCTATGGTACAATGATATCCTTTGAGGAACTGCAACATATGGCTTGGTGAGGGAAATTTCAATGTTAAGAAAATCTTTAGCTATGTCATTTCTTTTGTTTCCTTTTTCCTTATGATAGGACCTGTAACTTTGATAATATCTCTTGAAATGTTTCCTAGTGACAAGATTCTCATGCTAGGCAGTGTCTTTCAATGGACAAGGAAAGATGTCAAAATATTCCCTCATCTTCAGAAGTCTGTTCTAAAGGCACTCAAACCAAAAAGTCACATGGGATAATTTGGTGGAAAGGAAGTGCAAAAGGCAAAGCTGCACTTGTTTTGTGTGGGTGACAGGGGAGATGGGAGCAGAGAATCCAAAGCCCTTGTACTGCTGAGCCAGATTGCCACATCAGGAGGTGAACTGGCAGGATGCAGTACCCTGTAATTGCAGCACCTTGAGAATCAGAGTACCATTGCCATTAAATAAGTGTCCATTTAGAAGGAGGCAATGAGGAACTTTAAAGAAAGGAGAATATTGACTTGTCTGGGCACTTGGCATTTGGATTTTATTCCGTCTCTCATCCCCCATCTTAAAATGTATCTAACTATCTGGAGCTCAGTTTTTTGCCTACAGACGTGTTGTTCTCAGATTACTGCATCAGCTTACAGTTACAAAGCAAGCAACACGGGGCCACATTGTCCGTAGGAACATGCTACGCCTTACAGTGTAAAGTCACCTTGAAAAAAATTGTTGTTTGAAAAGAAGGAATTCCTCTGACTACCTGTGAACCTCCATGATCTCTTTCTTTTCTGGACATGCCCTGCTGCAAATAACACTTCACTAAAATTATTTCATATTAACTGTGAGTTGCTTCAGGGAAGTTGAGAGTTGCTTCTGCTTGGAAGGAGGGATATTGTACAAATCATGACACCAGAAAGCATCCACGGCACCTTCTGTCTTCCCAGAAAATAACCAAAATGAAATTGAAAGAAAATGTATTTTCTGAAATATTTGAAAATGATCATTGCTGCAAATTTTTCCTTAGCCCAAACCAGCACTGTTTTTTTCTGGAAAACAGAAAAAGGAGCGAATGATAGCCATTAGTCCAAATTCTGAGCCAGGCCTAGGTGCAGGTGTCCTATGTCGCATGAGAATTCCCTGGTTGCTGGACTAGGATTAGTCCAGTGGGCTGAATCTGTTAACATTATCTGACTTTGTAAAATATTAAAAGGGAGTCTCTCTGTTCTGGAGAGCAGAATGGCACAGACTTAACCCTCTAATCTAAGTCAGAATGAAGCATGACAAAGATGTGAACCTGAGGTCTTCTTCAGTTCCGGTGAGCATGTCAGTCTATTAGCTATGAGTAGGGTCCTTCTGTTTATGATGGGTGAAGTCTGGTGTTATTTCTCAATTGTTTTTAAAAAAGTTCCTCAACAAACCCACTAAAATTCAAAATTTTAAGTGAAAAGGACGTATTTTGTTGGCCCATGTGACTTCTTAGAATCATTTGAGGTGTCAAAAGAGGGTAGTTAAATTTGTCCTAATTCAGAGGTTCAGATGTGCTCAGAGTTGCACATAATTCTCTTTAAGTTACATTTAAATAAGTGATGTTATAGCAGCAAACTTAATTGTAGAGGTATTTAAATCTCTTCCGAATTATCTATAGTACTTTGCTGTATTTAATTAGATCTATAGTAAAACTAGAAAATAATCAGTCTACTAATTCTGGTTTACAAAAAAATAATGCTTGCTTGAGCTTTGTGTGTCACAAACTAAGAAGCAGCTTTCCTAAAATACAAGCAGCTTTCCAAAATTCAACTGCTTCTCTTTCTTCAGCATGTTATGATGTTAAAACTGTTCCCTGATTAAAAGCACGAATCACATTCTTAACAAACAGGGGAAAACTGGAGTTGTGTGAACAGAGATTTGTGAGAGAGCACGCAGTGTAAATGTCTCGTTTATTTTTTGAAAAACAAAGTTGAGCTAACAAGGAATGTGCAAAATATTTCTTTTTCTTAAGCTCTGCAGTGCTGTTGTCAAATACATTGTCAAAGCAATAAAAAAAATTATGATTAGCTGATGAAATGGATCTGTGAGTTACAGACCATGTAAGTATTTTGGCATTAGCTCTGTATTCATACCACGGACTAAACTTGCTGAACCACTGCACTGAAATGCAAGTAAAAGGGGATATGAGGGATGTTTCACATGAATATTGTTTTTCTTAAGGAAAAGTATTTCATTTTTGTGCCTATTTTTCTACATGATTCCTAGGTAAATACAAATCTCACTCCCTCACAATTTGGAATACAGCATAAAGGAAAAAACTGTTTAAGAAAAATATTTTAATTAACTAGATTCAAGGGGTTGTCTTGACCATGAGAAATCAATAGAGCTATTTACTGGGGAAAGATATGTTCTTCATTGTGTGGGGCTTCACAGAGTTATTCTGCACTGCTCAGCTACCATTTAATTGCATAAAGTTTTTGCCAGCAGTCTGCAAACAGCAGAATTAGGTTATAGAAGACATGAATGACACTGGTCATGTTATTGGTGTCACTACAATTTGGTCCAAAGAAACCTGCAAGGTTAAAAATCTGGCTTGAAATTTCGTCAAAGAAAAGACTGATAAAGAAATGATAAGGCAAGTTCAATGGCATAGGCACCGTGTATTTATTAAAATGATCTATATTGCTCACAAGAGGGCCAGCCTAAAGTGTAAGACCTCTTGAATGTTCAGCACCTGGGAAGATGTTAAATCTTAGTTCATCATCTATATTCTCTAGCAACTTTTGCCCTGAAAGGGCTTGACACTGTATTGATATCTTTAGATGAGATGAACAGCTCTCTGCCATCCATGATTTTTGTTGAGGGAACAGAAGAGGGAATGTGGTCAATCTTAGCAAGCACTGCTTGGTTGCAAAGCATTTTCCGCTGCACCCTGCAGTACTGCCAGCTGTCAGAAAGCTGAACCCAAATTTGCAGACTATGACTAAAATTCTCTTTTCAATTGACCTTGCTGGTGTTACTTTGCATTTACGTTCCAGTGGGTGAAAGAAGAAATTGTACGTGATTCATAGATAGTGTAGACTGAGTGTGGACTTATCTCAGATGGCTTATTCAGAGACATCTGTGTAGTTCTGACTTCAGGAAAGAACTTCTAAACAAAGTGTAAATGAGCATGCAGTTTACTTGATTGATCCATGTGTACAGTTTAAAGCTGAGGTTTTCCACTTAGTATTCACTTCACAAATGAGAGATGTAAAATGTTTAAATTAAATGAAGCAGAAATAAAAAAAAGTATTGATTCTCTCCTTTCCCTCCATCATTCTTACTAAAAGTTTTTGGCTCTTTTACATTAGCGGCTATGCTATATATTGGCATTTAAGCTAATGAAGAGCCTACGATGTTTCCTAAATGTTCCACTACAAGGACTTTGTTAATAGCTTCCATTTATCCAGCAAAAGAAAAGCTCCTACAGTCTCCAACCCATTGTACGATAAACCAAGGACATAGGAGGGGCATAAAACTGGAGTCTCTCCTTAACTGTGCCATCCTTTATTCCCTTACTGCCAAATACTTTGTTCAGTGAGATAAAACCTGGAACTGCAGGTTAAAATAAACCTGCCCAAGAATTTGTATTTGTTGCACTGCAGTGATGGAAAGAGATGGAAACAAAATCTGAGTGTGGCCCGGTGGTTTGTATCACAGTGGTTACTGGTAATCTCACTGATTCATGTGGAGCTGATATTACACTTACTAGAAAGTTTGGGTGCTGATGTTGACATTGGCTTTCTTAACAATCTTAAGCAAGTCCAGTAAGGCTATAGCAGCGATGACAAGGATATAATTAATGTATGGTTCATCTCCTGTTCTGTGCTCTAATAGTCATTAAACTGAAGAGTAAAGACTCTTTTCATACTCTATATGTGATCCTTAGGCACAAAGAATAAGAGTAATTATTTTATCTCTTTTTAATATTAGTTTTTCTTGACACATTCCAATGGATTCTGCAGTTTTCATCTAATCTGGAATTTTAAAATGGTCATTTAAAGACTGTGAGCCACAAAGATTAAAAAAATACAAATACTAATAACTTCCTATGATAAAAAAAAATCAATTGGATAGGAAATTAGTTTTATCTCAGTGAAATTGCACAGTATATGAGAAGTCATAAAGATATACAAATGTAATCAATACCAAAATTTAAAACATCTTTAAGGGACATGGATATTATTTGCATATATTTTCACAGATTTGTCTGTCTTTATTATACTACAGAAGGCAGTATTCTAAAATCCTCCAAATAGTGCAGGGTTTTCACTGAGACTGCTGCTTTATAAATATTTGTATTTTCTCTTTGGAAATAAAAGTACTTAGAATTTTGAGCATTGCTTGGCTACTGTGTTAACCTCTATTTTCCTAAGAACAGGCAAAAGTTAGTTAAAGGCTCTCTAAACTGATTTTTTTGTTTTCTCTTCTGAACAAAAAAGGTTCCGCGTAGAATCTTTTTTGGAGAGTGTCTGTTTTTTGTTGGTCTTTGTTTCTGCCAACATTATTAAAATAGTAGGACTCTGTGTTTTGAAGTTAGTCCTTCACAGAGAGTGAAAAACTCCGATACATTACTGTGACTTCCACATTCTCTCCATTTTTGGTGAAAACTGAACATCACTGTAAAGTATGCAAATACAGTAAGAAGATAGAACTTCATTGTTTTAAACTGTCCTGAGACAACACTCTGGCTCTTCTGTATTAATCCACAGAAAACTCCAATTCCCTGTATTTTGAAATGAAATCCAAGCCATGGAGTTCTTTGTAGACAGGATATGAGTTGGATTTTCCTGTGCTCACAAAGTAGACAACTTTGGAAAGGGATACTTGTTGCAATGTTTTTAAAAGGTTTGCTCATAATGTAGTGATAATTGGCATATAATTGTTTTACAGTGTATCACTAGTGCTCATAAATCCTACAGCGCACTCAATACAGGAGAAAAATAGAAAACTGCTACGTCATATTGGCACCACATTACAAACAGCAGGAACAATTTCTGGAAGCACTGCCAGATATCCCCAAAGATTTCAGCTGCCTTTACTACATCCTAGAGGCACTAATGTGAAAATGGAGCTGATGCTTCATGCATTCTAACTCTCACTTTTGCAAAACTAGATAAAACATTACTGTTCTGTTATTTATCAAACATAACACAGCTCTTCTGAGGTTATTACATTGTTTTCTCAAATCCACAGTCAGTACTTCAGATCATTTAAATTAATTTAAGCAGACTGTTGGAACAGAGAAGTCTCTGAAAGCCAACAGGACCCAAACCATGTTCTTGGATGTTTTCCAGTGACAACTAATCTGCTTTTCTTGGGTTAAAAGTCTTGAAGAGGAAAAATTATGATGACTTGTCAGGGTGGCCTCTTCATTTCCTACCTGCAGGAGCTCTCTAATATCAGCTTTGTTGAATTAGTGGTTCTTGAATGCTGCTGAAAGCCTGCGATTGAAAGAGAGTAACACTGACTCAGTTGCAGCCTATTACAGGCTCCTTTGGCATCAGTTTGGCCTCTTAGTGAAAGGAAAACTCCATAGCCACTGTTGTGTATGAACATGTTCCAGACTTGAGCTGTGGTATGAAATTCACTCTAGGAAATTGGCTTTTTTTTTTTTTTTTCCAAAGACACGAGTTGTCCAAAATAGGCCTTGTGATCCAAGAAGCCTTTTCCAATCTTATTTCTGTGCAAGTGTAATGGAACGGTTTTTTTTGTGGAGATATTTCCATGCTTGAGCTTTGTTTCAAATGCTGCACAGAAGTCTCAGTTAGATGCAATGTAATATCTATAAAATTCCTTGCCAAGACCCAGTGAGACTGTTAGTGTATTGGAATTAGGGTATTTTCTTGATTTGTATTTCTAAAGTGTTTCCTTTGTGTTTCTGCTCTTTCTCTTCCACTCTCTCTCTTCAATTTTAGGTTCACTGTTACTGGCAGCAGTTTGGTTACAAAAACAGGTCACAGGGAAATAGTGTTATAACAGGACTTCCTTAAACTTACCAGTAATACTTGCATAAAGAGTCTGAGTTACTTCCTTGCTTTCTATGTCTCCAAATGTAGCTCCTGTGGACTGTAAGGTATACACACATTTCCAAAAAAAGGTGTTCTGGAAGAGGAGATACTGACCAGTAAGATATGAACAATGGACTTGAAATGGTGGTGGTTGGAAATCAGTGCTGAACTAGAAGGACCTACCAAAGTGCATTTCTTTCCTTCCTCAGGATGACCTTGAGATTTTTGCTGTTCCAAGTGTAGGGAAAACAGCAAAAATGCAAGACATGGTACTGAAGCCAAATGATGTGTGGGGAGATGCAGTGTTGTGCTAGGGCTTTATCTTTTGTACAGGCAATACTCTACTGCTTTAAAGAAAATACTTTATTTGTGCATCCTGCTAGCAGAATATAAACGTATTAACACAGAATAAGCTGAAAGTAAATTTTAGCTGGAAGTAAATGAGCTGACTGCATCTTTGACCAAGTTAAATCTAAATCAATCCTAGATAAGCACTAATTAGGTCAGGTCCTGTTCATCTCTTGAGAGAGGTTCATCCCACATATCTTTTTTATATGCTGACTTTAGAGTTGCTGTTCCTGTTAATTTGGTGCACAGGATTTGATGCTCTAGCCATGGCATATTTGTCAGCAACTGCAAAACCCAGTGTGAGCATGGGACCTGTTTTGGCTAATGAACACCTTGATTATCTCATAGAATCATAGAATTTCAGAATGTTTTGGGTTGAAATGGACCTTAAAGATCATCATTGGTTCCAACCCCCTGCCATGCGCAGAGATACCTTCCACTAGACAAGGTTTCTCAAAGCCCCATCCATCCTGTCCTTGAACACTTCCCAGGAGGGGGAACTTGTTCCAATGTCTCCCCAGTCTCACAGTGAAGAATTTCATCCTAATGCCTAATCTAAATCTACCCTAAAGCCATTACCCCTTGTCCTATCACTCCTTGCTCTTGAAAAAGTCCCTCTCCATCTTTCCTGTAGGCCCCCTTTAGGTACTGGAAGACTACTATAAGGTCTCGCCAGAGTCTTCTCTTCGTCAGGCTGAAGAACCCCAACTGTCACAGCCTGGTCTTGTAGGATAAGCGTTTCAGCTCTCTAATAATCTCTGTGGCCCTCCTCTGGACTTTCTCTAGCAGGTCCATGTCCTTCTTATGTTGAGGGCCCCAGACCTGGGCGCAATACTCCAGGTGGGGTTTCACAAGAGTGAAGTAAAGGGGGAGGAACACCTCACTTGTCGTGGTGGCCACACTACTTTTGATGCAGCCCAGGGTGCAACTGGCTTTCTAGGCTGCACTTGCTCATTGCTGGGTCACATTAAGCTTCTCATCAACCAGTATCCCCAAGTCTTTCTCCTCAGGGTTGCTCTCAATCCAGTCGTTGCCCAGCTGTATTTGTACTTGGGATTGCCCTGACCCATGTGCAAGACCTTGCATTTGGCCTTGTTGAAGTTCAGAAGTTTTGAATGGGCCCATCTCTCAAGCCTGGCCATGTCCCTCTGGGTGGCATCCCTTTCCTCCAGCATGTTTGACTGCACCACACAACTTGGTGTCGTCAGCAAACTTGCTGAGGGTGCCTCAATCCCTCTGTACATGTCACTGAGAAAGATGTTAAAGAGCACCAGTCCCAGAACCAACCCCTGAGGAACACCACTCGTCACTGGTCTCCACTTGGACCCTGAGCCTTTGACTACAACTCTTTGGGTGTTTCTTATTCATCAAATCCACGTCTCTCCAATTTAGAGACAAGGATGTTGTGTGAGGCAGTGTCAAATGCTTTGTGCAAGTCCAGGTGGATGATCTTGAAGTATTCCTTAGTAAGCTGATGGACAAGGTTTTGTATGCAATTCACTTGGCTTTCCTACAGAATCTTACACTACTTTTCAAATAGACTTGAACCAGAGCTCTCTGAGTGTGACAGGTGATTTATTTTTGCTGCAAGTAGCTGCTGAAGTTGCTTATTAAGTTATTGATACTATAACACTTTCTGCTATAACAGACTTTCTGTTGATTATTAGAGCTTCTTTTAGCTTGAGTTCTCAAGAGCTTACTCCTAGCTGCTTAATCAATATTTTGGTGTGTCTATTTTTTTTTTTGTTATTTTTATAAATAATTTGTCTCATTTTTCTTTATTTGCTAAAATGTCTATTGGAATCAAAGGAACTATTTCCTCATTTTATCGTCCTGGAGAAGATTTTTCTCAGAAGTTCCAGTGACTCTTTGCAATAGCCAGGAATATGAACTTCTATATTTTTGTGTTTCTTGGAAACCTATTTGAAATTCTCCCAGTGCTCTATTCTGAATCCTTAGACCTAAACCAAACTTAACTAAAACACAATGTTATTTTTGTGTTTGAACTGACTTTTTATTTAGAAAAACCTGTTAGCATTTTTCCGTTCATTTAATTGGGAATAGGATTGGACTAATAGCAAGAGTTTTTTAGAGTAAGTTTGCACACAACTAAGCCAGAGGAGCTGTTAGTAATAGAAGTTATCCCAATTGTTTGGTTTGCCTTGTTGTTGTAATATTTATAATTAAATGTTTTCAACTTGTTTGTGTTAGAGCTTTGTTCTTTATAATTCGTAAAATGCATTTTTATAGCAAAACATTTCTTTGGGATTTAAGTCATTGTAAAAAGTAATCTCAAGCACACAATTCTTTCCCCAAGTTTTCTGTCATTTGTACTATTTCTTTCCGCTGTTTGCACAGCGTATCAGGTGGATTCTTTTCTGGGAAGGGGAGAGGGAGGGGGAGGTGTGGGGTGGGTATATTCTCTTATTTAAAAAAAGGAAAAATAGAGTTTGTCTGTTTTATTTACAGTCATAAAACTGCCCGAAGTTTACTTGGCAAAGGCAGGAGTGAAGAACTGACGTACTAGAAAGGAGCATTTCTCCTTAGGTTCACCTAGGTTTAACCACCCCACTCGTTTCAGGACTCAGTCTTTCCCCTTCAAATTTCTTAGTTCATATTGAAAAACAAGCATCAAATTTTTGTATCAGTAAAAGTGAAATCTGATTAAATAAAGCAGGTTCAGTGCTTTTATGGTTGGTCAGTTTGGAATAAAACAAAATTCAACAAAATGCTCCAGCAAGCTAAAATTAGTGTGCGTGTACTCATCAGCAATTTGAGCAAACAATGCTGCTGTCTTAAAGCTCTTCACTATATTTTCTCCTTTTATATTTAGTTATGGATATGTGTCTGTAAAAGTTATTTCAAATTTTTAGCTTCACAGCACATGAGATGGTAAGCATATATTTTTTGGGAACTATACTAAAGTTTAGGAGACGTCTTGACGCTGAAGTTTCCTAGGCTACAAAAGAGGTTCATGTTCCAAGTTGCCAGATGGTAATGATCATATGTCTAGTTATAGACACACGTAATGTATAGTCTCTTTCTTGTTATAAGACTAATGGTCTCACACCCCCTTGGTAAGTGACTGCCAAAGTTCCATAATCTTTAGGTTTTTTGTATGGATGATCTTCTTAACTACATGTAGTGGCTACAAGGAGGAATAGGGAGCAGTGTTTTGTTTTCACCACTTTGCAGATATCTGAGTTGGGTTTCTATATAGGCCCTTCAATGGATTGAACCAGAATTGTTTTAAGGCATATTTCCAACTATTCCAACTTTATTCTAGGGGAAGAAGTTTGGTTTTCAGCCAACCCAGTAATGAGAAGATAGAAAGATGGCTTAGAAATACCTTTGCTCATTAGACTCGTGCTTCTACTGTGTGCTCTGTGACTGGAGCTGAAAACTCAGTGCTTTTGATTCCATTGGATAACAAACCCCCTTTTATTAAACAGACATTGGCACTCTATCAGAGGGTGTGATGATGGTCTGGGATGACTATCTGACATCCTAATAAGACTGAATTTATTCCTCACTATTGTTCAATATTTGAACAAGAGACCATATTTTTTCCACTGAAACATCGAAAGGCTCTGTAAGGGACCCAGTGAAACACTGCCACTCTAAGGTTCTCCTGGACAATATTTCCTATTGATGTCCTGCTTTGTTATGAATTATTTTCTTTCCCCCTGAAAGAAAGATTATGTGTCCTTTGAGGAAAAATTTCTAAATGGAATTAGCCCATTACAAGAGCAGAGGGGAAGTTGTTTTTGTTGGGGTTTTATTGTTGGTGGTGGTGGTTTTTTTTTTTGTTTCAATGGTCTCAGAGGATTCGGTCTAATCCTTAAATCTGTGAAGCTGATAATAGGATGTTTTTCCCAGACCACAGTGCTATCTGCTTAAGGTTTCTAGAGAATTATACAAATATGGTTGAGGCAGGTGAATACTGTCTTTAAGCTTCACACTATCTAAACATAGACCATCTTTAGGATTTGGCTCTTGGAGCAGCAGTAATGCAGAAAGGAGTTCAAAACCCAGGCCATTTCAAGGACTGATGTATCTGTCTAGACTCTTTGAAAATCACACCTGAAGTAACGGCAGGAGAAGGCCTGTCAGATGCAACTTTTCAGACAAGACCAGTTGCTTATTTAATGAAGAACCCCTTTTTCATATTTCCATGCGCTCCTGCCACCAGGGAAACCTACTGATCCTAAGCTATTCTGCAGATGGTTTTACTTACTGGAGACTGAATTTGGTTTGTGAGTCAAGCTTGTGACATATGTTTCTGAAATTTTTAGTGTGAATGGCCTGCTGGCTGACAGCAAGTAGGTCCATTGAAGAGGGAAGATTAGAACAGAATTGTTCTGCCTCATGGCCCGGGCTTTTAACTACCTGAGAAAGCAACAATCTTCCCCTTTCTGCAAAGCTGTTATAGGAAGTCTTGGTATCTTTTAATTTTTTTCCACTGCTGTCAAAATGGTGCTTAGTAGGTTTATCCAACAGACTGTGAACTGGAGGTGTAGTCACTGAGCTGATGCTGTTTTAATCATTGACCTTAAGTGGAAAGAAGGGAAAGATGAAACAAAAATTTTTTTCTGATCTTTGAAAAGCTGCCAAAACTAACAAAGTTGAATTCATTTGGGACAAAGGAGATGCTTTTGTTTTTCTGCTTCTTTCAGCTTAGTTGCATTTTGGATCGCACTCAGCTATTGCGGTTGGAATACAAAGCAACTCTGCATCAAATCTTTCTGAAAGCTAGGTCTGTCTCCTACAATTACAATGCCACCCAGAAAATACTTGCTTGTGAACCTTACATGTGTATCCTTCTTATCTACTTTGTAAATGGCCCAAATTAACACAGTGGGGGTTTTTTTGGTTAAGAGGAAGAGTTGGGGAGATAATTTGACTTTCCTGCACTTCTTTAGCTTGACCACAAGAGATCAACCTAAATCAAAGGCTGATCCAAATGCACCTACTGTTTAAAATTACAGAGGTGAATTTTAAAATATGAATCTCTATTTTTCTGGTATTAGACTGCTGATATGCAAATCCTAGAACTGTTACTTGCATCCTTATGCTCAGTGCTCTGAGGGACATACACCTGTTCAGTTTAGCTGCCTCATACACATAAACATGGCACAGCTTGTCCAATATTCATGTATTCCTCAGATTCAGTGCACTGGGAATAAACCTTAAAGCAACGCCATTTTTCTTCAACGGTCATTAAAACTTTCCAGAGGCCAGAACTGTTTGGTATGGTTCCTGTAGTGAGTGAAGTGGTGCCACATTGGTGATTAATGTCAATTAAATAGCATGCGCTGATCTTGTATGATCTAAAGCAGTTTCATCCCATATTGTCTGCCATGGGACTTTGCTGCAACTTCAGTTCTGGCTGTGGGCTGTTGGCTGCTCTCAAGCTAAGATGATAGATTATGAAGGTCATTTGCAAAGACTGGGAGGCGAATTGTTCATTATTGGAGAGGTTGTTAACATATTCTTTGTGCATTAGTCAATGTGGCCCAGAGTATTTTATTCACTGAATTACAACTGAAACAAAACCACAAGGACAAAAAATAAGCTCAGCTGGGCCAGGTTTGTTTCCTTAGGAGTGTTAGTCTGTGTACTGGCCCTATGGTAGAACAATTTGCTCTCAGGAGTGTAAGCGTTTGCAGGATTAAGTAAATAAAACCAATATTAACACTAATAAGTGGAAAGCAAATAACTCCTTGAAAGTTGGATGGATGTTGAAATATAATGGCATGCACCCTACAGATCAGCCTCCAGAGAACTTGAACTTTGGCCAGTTACTTATATTATGGAAAGTTCATTGCAGGGGTGAATAGCCCATTCAGAGATTCTTAGCAGAATTTAAGACAGAGCTTTGCCACTACTGTTATGGATGCTGGGCTGGCACTAGAAATGGGACAGCCCAGCTCAGGAGAGTCAACTTTTTTCCTGAAGGTGGAGGAAGTCCTCTGGAGACTGTGCTAAGGGAAGAGTGGTGACAGCACTTCCCCAGCAGCAGCCAGCCTCACAATCCTTAAAGGCAGACCTTCTGTCATTCCCTTAGCAGCCTGTTTCCAAAAACATTTGCCTGCTCTATCTTCTCCAAACATGATCTGCTGAGGCCTAGACCTGCAGCCACACGCATGCTGTCATCTTGTCAGGTACGATATTGTCTAAGAAAGCCTGTTAAAAATGTTGGTTACCTGAATTTAAAAGGGGATCCTGGATCAAGCTAGGACTAAAATATCACATAAGCAATTTCCTTGGTTATCTGTTCAGAAGTGACTGAGGATGCCTCCCCCCACCTCAGATATAGGCCATTAGGAAGGAAGGAGAGGATTCGGATTTAAATATTAACTGGAATCCTATCTCTTCCCTGCCTCCACTGGGTGATGGATGACTCTGAATTATACTGGGAGACTATAGGGACTCATAGGTAAGTCAGTCAGGTCTTTTATTTTATTAAACCACATAGTACAAGAAAGCTTTGTACAAAGGACAAGATTAATACATTTTTAAAGTCAGTCACATTCACCCTGAAATGTAAAGCCTTAGCCAGTATTTGATCCAGGAAACAATTTTCACTCATCAAGGACAGAACTCACTTACACACAAAAAAGAATCATTTGAAAATGTGGTACTTCACAAATCTTATAAAATGCCTATTTTCAACTGGAATTTGGGATGTTATTAAACAAGTGCTTCTAAATTTATTTTTTTTTTTTTTTTTAAGTTTTGTAAATATACAGGGTAATTTCTTTCTTCTGACAAGCTTCATTTGTATCTCTTTGTATTGCACATGAAGTCCAGACAAGCTATTGTCTTTAGTTTTTTTGAGAATTCACCAAGAACAAAGATCTTTCCATTGTATTGATGCCAACGTGCCTGGTTTATAGATATATCTGTTCCTTTCCCTCATATTTTATCATTTATTCATCAAAAACTGCAGCTAAGGGGAAAACAAAAATTATTTTGAAATGGTTTTGGCTGAGTTGTAGGGGGTAAAAAACAGTTTTAAAAGCTTTAAGGCTTTTCATTAAAAGTAGCACTTCAGTTTTGTGAGGCTATGAACATCTTATTGAAACATAGCTAAAAATTTCAGTATTTGCTGAAACAAAGGTCTAAGACATAATTTTTTTCACACAGGCCTGTAGTTGGATTGCTTGCCTCCAGTTGCTGATATTGGTTGTTCTGAATCTTCCTTCTAGACACTCCTGAGGTCCAGTTTTATAATGAAATAAAGTGGTCTATTTCCAAATTAAATTTGAGTTTCTCTTAAATGATTTTTTGTTTTCATTCTCAAATGTTCCCCAGAAGAGAATTCTTTCTTGAGCAATAGTAAACACTGTTGTGATTCTGCAGTAGTATGTTAAAAGAGAAAGCCTATCTATATTTATCTGGGAGATTGGGTAAGACACTAGCAATGAGTACAGGTATTTGTATGTCTCTTCATGGCTCCGCTGTTCCTAGCTGTCAGCATTTTCTTGAAGGATATCTCCATTGTATTTGTCACCTTCCGTTTTTTCTTAGCTAACCACACTTTTCATCCGAAGAACAAGAACCAAGTATTTAAGAAGAATGAACTTTACTCCTTCAACCCCTAACCTTGATAGTCATACTGGTAGCCATTTTACACTAATCCATCACAAACAGCTTTTTATTGTTAGAATTCCTCAGTGAAGGACAATTTGTCAATTATTGTGTTATGGTATACCAAATACAGTGGATCAAAGCTTCCTGTTTAAAGCAGTGACTTATATGCTGTAACCTTAAAATATTGGACTTCATTCTCTGGTAGGTTGATCATCATTTTTCTGCTATTACTGGTTTCAAAACTGGAGTTTCTTCCTAGAAACACCCCCAAACAGTTGCCTGTAATAATTCTCTATTGCCTTCTCTTTTTCTTTTACTACTGTTTTCAATGATTCCCTCAAAAGCTGGTTTGATAAGGAAAATCACAATGCACGATAGTTCTCTCCTACCAAGTACATTAAAGTTGATACATAGGAAAGTGATGCCCAGTTTAATATTAAATGGATTTATTTCCTATAGTCCATTACTGTCAACCTTCCATAAACATTGTTCAAGAGCTAAAGTTAGTTCACTTACAGGAACAGGCAGTTTTTCATTTTATTGTTTATATTCATGCTTTGTTGAATTATTATCTACCAGTTAAATGTCAGGTTACCCTCCGCTGCCTCCTTTGAGGAATGATTCTGCATGAGTGGTAAACCATAGCATATGTGACTATAAAATGAAGCATCACTGGAACTGTGATTGGCATTTTTCACTGCCTCGCTAGGTTGCCTCTTTCTTGGTTTCTTTTATCCACTTCCCTTCCTCTCTTTTTCCCTCTCTCAACTGAGCATTGATGGATTTTTTTAGTCAGAACCCACAAAATCAAATACACCATGTTCTCTGGAGCACTACTTTATCTCTGTATTTCACGACTCATTTATGTTCATGAACAAAATTAGTAGAACTGTCTGCTTTTATGAAGGCTTGAGACTTTTTTTTATGGCAATAAGAGATAAATTGACTGGGTATAATTGAGAGAAGGATGTGATAGATTCAGCTTCTCTGTGCAAGCAAAGAACTTCATTCTCTATGGATACAGACAGTGTTTTCATGATTGTGATGTCAACTTGAAAAAGGCCTCTGATTTTTTCAAGGAAGTGCCTGCTCTGCATATTCTAATATTGGGTTACTTTAAAGATACACAGAACCAAGCCTCCCAGGTATCTACACGCTTCTGAATCATCTGGGAAGCTGGTTGTTCCAACAGGTTTACCAGGGCCAGAGAGACAAAAGAGAGGACAGAAATATGAAATAAACTAAGGCTTTTTGAATGCTGCAGGTGCGGTACTGGAAGGCTTTGAAGGGGGAAGAAACATAAATCTGTGAGTAGTAAGTCCACACAAATATGGGAAGGCTATGGGTAAAAGGAGAAAGGAGAGCACTTGTTTACCCAGTCCTGAACTCATGCTTCCACTGCACAGGGACCAGATTTTCTTAGTGACTGACTGCAGTTGAAGACGTTCTACTCTGTGGTGTGAGATAAAGTCTGACACGTGTCGTTGTACAGCTCTGGTGAAGGCATTGCATGTGTTGAAGAAATAATCATAGGACTTGTTGGAAAGCAATGGTATACAGTGAGTTACCTGATTAAAGAAGCTAATATTCAGGAGATAGGTTTTAGTGTATCATGTTGTCTAACCATAGCCACCTAAACTAGTAGTCTAGGATGTGTTTAGAGTCAGTGGAAAGGGAAGCATATCACAGCAGTGTTTCATCTTTGAATGAAGCCCCCTTGTGCCTATGTGTTTCTATTATTTATTAAGTAATCTGTATGTAAAATTTAAGACTAAATCCTTCATTTTTAGGTAGCAGAAACTACTTAAAATTCTCTTCAGAAACAATGTTGAGAAAATGGTTTTGGTGTGTGGATAAACACTCAAGGAAGAAAGTAGCTGCAGTTACTTGACGCTATTAATTGACATTTGTCATGACTTTCTAGAGGCTATCTTTCTCTTGATTGTGTAGGGCCTATAAGGGTTATCTCTAATGCTAATAATGGTCACCACTGTGTAACTAATAATAGACTAGACAGTGAAAAAGCATGTGTAAAATAGGTAGTTCATCTAGTAAAAAAAATAATTAATCTTCAAATATCATATAAAGTTAATTCCTCATGAAATCTCATTATAAAGAGCCATTTTCCATTGCAGCTATCTAGAATACTACACCCAGTCTGAGAGAAAACTTCCCCTAGATGGTCCTTTGCAATGGTAGAATACTCACATACCATTTATGTATAGACTTGTGTACTCTTTCTATCTCCAGTGAAAAACCAAGGAAAGTGGTGTGCATTGTTTCATGAGTATTATTTGAGCTTGACATACAATTTAAATTTAAATTTCAACTTAAGATTATGTTCAAGAGTTTGTTGCTGTTCATTTTGTGTGTCAGCAATTGGACTCCAGCAACTGGACTCCACCTTTAGCTGTTGGGTGGGTGGTTGGTTGCTTTTTTGTTTTGTTTTGTTTTCAGACTGGGCTAAAACTGGTTTGGCACTCATTTTCTATTTTCATTAGCAGTACAGTCCATAGATAACTTTTTTCCATACAGATATAACAAAATAGTATAGGTTTCTCTGTTTTTCACAGATTACAGTTGACAGTTTTTCCTAAATTACAGAGTTTACAGTTAAAGCAATAGACTAGGATGCAACAGACCTGATCGTCAAGCTCCTTGTAATAACATAGGTTTATGTGAGCTTAGGCAAGACATTCCATTTTCCTTGAGTAATGACTTACCTTTGTCTTCTGTAATTCTGAGCATAGGAGCTGCTGTGCATTTGTACAGCATCATTCCAGTCTTGTCTGTCAAAAATAGACAAAGATCTTAAGACCTGGCATCAGACAAATAGATTTCAGCTGGAAGGGTTTTCAGCACTTACTATAACAGTGAATTCCTTCCAAAATCCTAGCTATAGTTATCATCATAATTTGTGATGAACACCAAAATGGAGTGATGGGACTAGATCAAGGACCTCACAGCAATTGAGAAAATAATTCAGGAAAAGATTATAGGAAATTTTATTTTCCAGTGTAGCCCAAGCTCTTCTGTTTCTTTGATAGCAGTAATAAGCTCATTCGAGTTTGGATTTCAGCCCGATTTTTCCTTTTACTTGTAAATCTCAGCCTTGTCCCTCTATGGACTTATGGTAGATGTGCAGCCTTTACTATGTTAAGGTCGCAAGATCTTGTGATTTTAATATGAAGTTCATTAGAGTGAATGGCAAATGAGTCACTCATTGATGAGGATTTATGGTGTGTGAGTCCTCTATGCAGGATTTTAGTTCAGAATTATATTTAGGTCAGAAATATATTTTTATTCCATTTGATGGTTAATGACTTTTATGTGTTCTCCGGGAGGTTTTTTATAAAATATTTTAGTGTACAACATGAAGGAGACGGACAAAACCTTTGCTATATGAAGGTGAAACAAGGTAGACTTCTCAAACCAGCTGTCCTTTTGCTGTACATATCATCTCAGGCTTGCTGGGCTCTGTAGCAATGAAATGGTTCCATTATCTAGCAGCTAAACTTAATGCCAGGCAAGTGTGCACTTTAGTGTTTCAAATTGACAAACAAGGGGTTATTTTTTTCAAATCAAGGTAGAAAATGGATGGTGGGAAAGGGATGCAATGTTCATAAATTGCCTTGAAAGTGCTGTTTCGCTCTTAATAAGAGCTGTGAAATGTTTATCTGTTTAACAGATCTATTACTGTTAAGAGTTCATTGAATACTACAGGAAAATAAAGCCTCATCTGATAGAAATAGACTCTATCAGTCCAGGCTTCCCTACAGTATGTCCCTTTTCTGTGACACCACGTATCGTACTTGTCTACCCCCGAACAAATAATACAGTGTGTGAATTCAGCCTGACCTGCAGAGGTCATGATTTGGAGATCTTCTGTTCCTTCCACAGTACATGCACCAACTGACTTTAGAGTGTATGTGTGTGCTGATTCTACCGGGTGTGCTGCAATAGCTGGGCCGAAAAGCACACATGGCAGAGAAAGCAGTGTCTTTTATGAAAGTGTTTGACCTTACCCCTATTTTCTACCAGTGGAAAGGCTAAATATATCAGGTTTTATGGCTGTGCCAATGTTTTCCTTTGTTCATTCCAGAAAAAGCAATGGTAAACTCTTACATTGTTCACTTAAATGACATAAAACTATTAAACATTCAGCAAAAGGTAAAAATAAAAAAATAATTAAAAAAAAAAGCTCCTGGGCTACCTGGGACTTCGCAGCTCCTAGTGCTGTGAAACACTATGGAGATGCAACTTCTGTATGTGTCCAAGGTGCAATGTTGAGAGGCAGGATATATCAGCTGGACAAGGACAAAGTTCTGTGTTATTATTGTAACCTAATGCCTAGCTCTGTATAGCCCTGCCATTTACTGTACAATCTTACCATCAGATGGTAGGTTCTTTGTATGTTCCTGCTGAATTTTCCCCTGAAAGAGCTACATTCATGCTTTAAATGTGGGAAGATGTGGTTAGTTATCCTTTTCTTTGGGTTGAGGGAAATGGATTTGTTGTGAAGTGCTGAAATGAAACTAGTTTCTCCAGTCTGTAGGAAGCCCACTACAGGAATTCATTTCACTTCCTACCCTTGTGTGAGCTGTGTAAACATGGAACGCTCTCCTATTGCATTTCTGCCTCTTTAATTGAAAAGTTCATACTGAAGTTACACGTGGGAATTGTTATTGGAAAGTGATTTCTTTTTTCTTGAGCTCAGTAACAAGTCCCAAGCAGTTAAACTTTTTTCTATTATACAACCATAGAATCTCTGCTAAAAAATTTGCAGGAACATGTTGCACTTACAGAAGAAATAAAATATTTGAAAACCAGGATATTTTCTAGTAAGGCTAAGCAAACATGTAAACATTATACCTGCAGAGTGTGTTGTTGGGCGTTTTACAGAATGTTGTGTGCATCCTCATCAGGAGCATCAATTTCCTTTACTTCAGTCTTGCGATTAAATGCTGGAGATGGATGGAAAAGCATCTTGAGAGAGGAACTAGGATGCTTCCTATTTCCTACCTGGTACTTGCATCACCCTTTGGTGTCTGCCTTGTCCTCAGTCCCACTGGACACAGTGATTCTGAATTCTCTGTCTTCAATGTGTAGTGCACAAAATAAGAAGGTATTAGCTGAGGCTACTGGTTGATTATATACACTGGTGGTTATGTGTTCTGTCTTAGAGAGAAACATTTATGGCTCTCTTGAGATGAATGTATGCTCACTTTCAGATCTTCAGTGTGTAACATCAAACCTCTGCACTGAGGATTCCTGCTTAGTTCTTTGAATACATTTTTCTTTCAAAGTTATCCTTAGAAAAGAAATAAAAAAGAACTCATTAATTTGAAGGCATGATCTGAAAGTCTGTCCCCTAATGCTGTAAAATTTAGTGTCAAAGTCTTTCAATTGAAAGCTTATTTCATATTGCAGGTTCCTCTGTACCAGTGGTGGTGTTTACAACACTATTCCTTTCTCATTATGTTTTCCTGAGATTTTAGGACAAATAACTATGTTGTTTTTGTTGGGTATTGTTTTGTTTTCTTTTCTTTTCTTTTACCCAAGACAGGCTTCTCAACAGTATTTAGTACATATTCTATGTAAGTGCCAGTGTTTTAGATAAATTTCACTACTATGGGAGTCCAAGGATGGAATTTGCCTTTAGCTATATGTATGTGTGCACCAAAGGAAGAAAAGTGTCTTTAAAAGAGAACTTAATTTAAGGTTTGATATAAAGACTATTAGAGTAGTAGGAAACGTTCTATTGATTACAGTGGATTGGCAGAACACAAACCAAATGGGTAATTTTAATGGTATTTTCTTAATGATCATGTGTTGTTTACTTGCCGTCGATTCAGAAACCAACTGTGTGTCAGTTACCATTCATTGAGTTTCCTTTGCTCAGGTCTATCTGATTGTTTGCTTTTCAAACTTTTCAAAGTTGGGAGAACAGGAAGTTCAAGAATTTCATCACAAAAGCTGTACAAGGTGAAGGAACTGACACCTAGAAAAACAGATTTAAACAGGATTTGACAGGTTGCACAAAAGAGCCCGTGAACAAGATGGGAACAATGAGCAGCAACTAATTATTATTTCACTGGTCACCACAACATTAAAAACTTCCAAAGGCTGTGAAATTAATTGCATGCAGAACAGCACTCAAGGTGCTTAATATTTTGTCTCTCTGGGACAATTTGCTAGAGACATCTTTTGAACTACAAATACAAAGCAGGAAAGATGGGGCTCTCTCTGGCTGTGTCATTCTTCATTTTAATGAGGAAAAAATGTCACACAGAGCAGTGTGAATTTGAAATATTATAATATGCTTCAGTTTTATGTCAGAGTAAGTATGTTTCTTAAAAGAGCCCTAATGATTCTAAATTCTAGACCTTGTTGACAAGACATCTGCTTACTTGGCCTGTGGTTTGTGTCTCATCTATAAGCTCATTATCATATATATTAAAAGAAACCCATTAAAATATTTGCATTTTAAAATGAATGATAAAAACCCCCTACCCATCTTTCAGAAACTTGTTCTCTTTGTCGTGCAAACCATTCCACTAGGGAGAGAGAAATATTTCAGTTATTTTCAAGCCATTTAACATTTGGGTAATTCTTATAATTACTTTTCTCTTTAGTCATTAAAGCTGGAAGGCTTATATAATATTACTTTTAAAATTCATAGTTCAGTGTAAATAATCTTTCCTGTATCCACAGACCTCTCAGCTGGATGCTGACTATAACCCTAAGGGTGCTCATTCTTTCTTTTGGTCTTATTTATTATTTTCCTCTCTCCTCATCAGTTTTGTATTATTCACTTTCCTGCCTCTTCAGCTGTCTAGCTGCACATGTAATGGGTGAAATGACACTTGAAGCCATGCTGGTTGTTTATTTAAACAAATCATACAGAGATGAAAAGAGCAGATGATTGCAAAGGTATAATAAATCTGATCTAGAAGCTCATGAGGCTTTTGAGAGGTCTTACCATTTAGGAACATCCCCCACCTGGACTAGTGGTTCTGAGATCTTCCATGTCAGCTCTCCTGGTGCACAGAGTGCAGGAAGTTCCTTTTGTTTTGGCTGTCTGGATCTGGTCCTTAGTTGTCACCATGTGAGTACAGGCTTGGATGAGTTTGGCTGCTTAGCCCTATCTCAGTTCTATTAAGTTCCTCTAAGAATAAGCTTGAAACTTGCAAATTGCAAGCAGTTCTTTCGGGACCTCTTCTGTGGTAGGACTGGCAAGTGTAAGGAAAAATTAGAATATACCCAACAGCTAAGGGGCTGCTTGCTGTCCAGGCTATTTGTTAGACAAGTTCTGTACAAAGGACGAGAGGGGTGCTACAGCAAGCAACATGAAAACAGCCAGCTGAGAAGTTTCAGCTGCTTTCTAAAACCTACTCTGCTCAAAAAGGCATCCTCAGAGCAGGATGCTTTCCCCAGCAAGCTCAGCTAGTGGAAACTAAGGGAAGATAAGACTGGCTTCATCAGCAAAACCAGAAAGGTGGTCTTCTCTGAAGGTATACAGGAGTTTCTGTCACCTCTGTTGGAAGAGGTGTGTGGCTTGGGTGGCATGGTGCTGTTAATTCAGCCACTATCCACATCCACGATCACCATACTGTGGTTTTTCAGGAAACAGATTCTCCAGAAGGAAAAGCTGTAGCAAAGATGAGATAAATTTACCCTAGAGTGCCCCAGGTTACCCTGAAAGGAGTATTTCTTGGTGACAAGACTAGCAAAGAACGACTTTGGCAGCTAAGGTTCTCATTCCTAACAAGGAGACATCTTTATTGCCTGATACTCCTCTTCCAGTCTCCTCTCTTAAACAAAAATCTTTGCTGTGACAGTTTCTTAAAACATCCTTAGTGCCTTCTCAGGCATTTAAAGCATTTTGTTGCATATTGAAAGCAGCTGTATGGGGAAAGGAAAGCTCCTGCTGCTTCTCAAAAGCAGTATGTATAACATCACAGCTGGAAATAACATGTTTTATGAACTTGATTTATCCCCTCTGCTGTGGTATAAATCCTGCTTCCTCACTGCACGGCCTGCAGATGCATTTTTGAGAGCCTCATCCTGCCAGGTCCTGAACAAGGTGTAGAGGAAGAATTTAATTAAAAGCTAACATTGTTTCGGGGATTGCTAGCTCCTACACATCCTTTACTGCCTAGCGAGGGGAAACACTAAGTAGAATGATAGGAATCGGTAAAAATATTTCCTACCCACTGGAATTATTAGATACTTGCAGTGCCTTCAAAATCGTAATTATAACCTATGCAAAGCAATCGGTCCATGATAATTCTTCATGTAGGACAGCATGGTCTGTTCTGTTTCGTAACAGCTAATGGAGGACAAACTTCCATGACTTCCATTTTACTTTGGCTTTTCTGCTCAGACAATACATTTTTTTGCCAGTTTTAATAGACTGCCAACTTCCTTTTTTTGAATGGGCAGCTGCACAGTCTCTATTCTTAGAATATCTGAGTCCCTCACAGTCCTTAGCTTGTTTTTTTTTTTTTTCCCTAGTCCATGTGTTGAGAAGATTCATAGGTAAGAGGCAGAGAAAAAATGAGGTATGTGAGCACCTTAAATGATTGAAACCTGTAGGAGTTAAATGTTTGTAACTGAGTTGGTTGCTGTGATGAGGACTAGAAGTAAACAAACCTCAGAGGGAGCCCTGTTCCTAGCTCCTGGCCCAGGCTGCCCTTTCAGTCTTAATTGTAGTGCTGGTTGTCTTTGGATGTGATATCCTCTAGTGAGTATTCAAATCCAGGGAAGCTGTCCCCTGTTTGTCATCTTAGAAAATCTGGTTATTGATTTAGATGCCCAAACATCTAGTCCTATTATGAACATTAAATACTGAACTACAAAACCTTGGGTAGCTCTCTGACCTAATTGTGTGCAGTACGTGCAATGTGATTATTTTTATGAAAGTAGCACTTCCACAATGATCAGAAGCCTGTTATGCTTGTTACTGTACAAACCCACAGCGAGATGTCCCTGTCCTGCAAGTTGAAATGTCAAAGATGTTTAAGAGGTGGGAAGCTTTGTTTGAACAATGGAGAAACTCATTAAATATTTCACCCAGTGTCACAGAGGCAGTCTGTGGTGGGTCTGGAAAACACTTCTGCCTTCAGTCTCCAACAAGAGGGAGCTCCTACAGCAAGACTCCTGCCAGTCCTGTACACAAACCTAGCAGATATACAGCCCAGTGACAGTTACTGATTAACAAAAAAAAGCTGTTAGGCTTTATGAAGTGTTGGAGTATTTTATCTTATCACGTCTGTTGTGGTGTCCTTCCCTCTTAGCATGAGACAGAAAGGGAGCAAGATCATCCAGATAGCAGTGTCCTTATTAATGAGAAGTTCATCCAAGCATGTGCTGGTTTTTTTTGTCACTTTGTGCTGTGGTTATCTGCAGAACAGGAATAGAAAACGAGTATCTAATCTTTAAAAAGGGCTTTTCAAGATTACTTTAACCTTTACCCCACCCCAGCTGAGTTCCGCTTACATACTAAAATGATCTAAATAACTTTATTTTCAAAGATGGACATTAGTGTACAGTGCTGGAACCATGCAAAAACAGCCAGTAGGAACTAGCTGGTGCGAGAGATTTTAACATAAAAAAACTGGAGAGTGTTTCTTTTTCAACTTTCTTTTTATTTTTTTTTTTTTGTCTTAAAAATCAAAGAAAAGTGTAACTGTGCATGTTGGAACAAACCAGCAGGAGCGAGTGAAGGTCAAATGAGGAGTACTATTCTTTGAATGCTAACAAGAAATGCCAACTCCTAACTCAGTGTAGGCTGAATTCTTTCCCTATGTCATTGTGACTTCATGGATCTTGATTTTCACTGAAACTTTTAGGAGGGTGTAAATAGATTTTCAGTGGTGTATGGGGATTCCACCTAGATCAGCAACAGCCTTAATTAGTCCTGCTGCTGGAACACATTCAATCACAGTCTCATAAGACACTCTCGTTCCTTCAGGAGTGTTCTGAAAATATGACCTGAGTTTAGGATGGAAGAGGATGCGATTGTATAACCTTGTGATACTGGCTTGTGCATATTGCCTGACACTGCATTTAAAACATAGAAGTTGCCTGATGGGAAAGAGAAGATGTAAAAGGCCATTTTCCAGAAGAGAACGCTTTCCTTTAGCTTTGTGGGAAGAGTGGGCAAAGCTTATGCAATTGGAGGTCTTTTCTTTAACCTAAATTCTACTAGAAAAAAATGGTTGATTTATGACCATATTTATTAGATTCAAACTCATCATTAATTTACCTGTATGTTTCCCTTCAGTCTGGACTGTGCTGTCATACAGAGCAGCTGCCCCATCCAGATCACACTCTGCTCTCACAGAGCTGGAAACGCTTCCCCAGCAGGTGAAGGGGAGATTGCAGGGCCTTGCACACCCTGCAAGTATTCAGGGTGGCAAGAAGGAGAAGCTGGCTTACTATGATCCAAAATAAGATTTAAGGAGTGGGCTGTGCAGCGCTGGCAAATCGTAGGATTTCAGGATGTTTCAGTGAGATTTGTCTCAGCTGAACACAAAGTGCCTCTGGCTGCTCCACTTCATTAGGTATCTACACACAGTCTGGCTGATATTCCTAATGGATCAAGGTTGATCTAACTGTAATGGAAACTCTATTTGCTTTCATGTATATGCTTTTGGATTCAAAGCGCTGTCTTTCCTCTTCCCCAAATGAAGGCAGAGTAATGAATATAACCACTAGTTACCAGGTATACAGAGGAGATTTGGAATAGTGTTAGCAGTTCTCCCGTCACACCGCTGCCCCTAGGAGATAGATACTGGGGAGTGCCTGCCACCACTCACAGAGTTTGAATGCTCCATATCACCACAGGAGTCAAAGGCACTTAATACTTTACAGGAGATGTTTATGGCATCAATCTCTAGGGCAGCATGTGAATTAGAAAAATGATCCTGCGTGTACCCGTCCTTGCTGTTAATTACCTTGCCATTGAGTAAAAGAAAGTAACATAAAATGGCCTTAGGAAATATTTAGACTAACTGGAACATAAGGTTAAAGGTTTCTAATCTGCTTTATGATGGATTGTCCCAAAAGTGCTCTGGGGGAGGGGGAAGAAGTTCTTTTGCTTTTTGGGTATAATATGGCTAGAAAATTTTCAGAGTGCAAACTAACTGCAAAGTTCCAGCACCTCGCCATCTGCAGTGCAGCTGCAGTTCCTCTCCCTGATGTCTGCACAATGTTGCAGCAGTCTCTTCTTCCTGGAAGAACAGAAGTAAGCTTTCCTAGTAAGGAAGGACCATATATTGTCCCTCTGTATGTTTTCCTGATAATAATTGTATGTTGCAGCTGTTTTTTTTTCTTTATTGTCCATGAAGTGAAATGAAATTATTGTGGGTTTTAAGAGTTTTTTAAAAATCTTGGGTCTTCACTTTGTGTGAAGAAATTTCTGTACCTATAGACAAGAACTTCAGTGTAATAGGGAAGATTATCTTGATACTGAACTTCTCCAGAGTCCTTGTACATCTTGAAATAATAATTCTAAATTCTAAAATACATTAGAAATAACTATGCAAAAAACCCAGCACTCTGTGAAAATATGTAAGGTCAAGGGTGGAAGGGTCTACTGAGTTACAAGAGGCAGCCATTTGCTGCTCAGAACTGCTTGAACCTTCACAATGCAGAATGTCAGTCAATCCCTTTCCTCCCCTACTCTCTTCTCTTTCTCTTTTTCTATCAGCAGTTTTTAACTAATAATCTTCAGAGCCCAGTGATTAAAAAGTCTTTCTCATGAGCAGTATGAGGACACTACCATCCTTCACATTACCCCATGAACATCAGCAGTGATCATTTCTATAAAAATGTGCACATTTTGTTAAATGTTGTTATTTATTCCAGTGCATTTATTGCCATAAAACATCAATGACAGTTTAATTAAGAGCTTAAATTTTTTATATGGCAAAGTAGAAATATTTATGAAGGAGCTCGTCAGAGGCAGAATATTAAAACAAAACAGGAGTTTTTGCAGAAACAAATAAAATGTCTAACAGTAAACATTAAAAAATCCATTATTAATCACGGTTCTTTTCATTCCTGTCGAATTGCCTTCCAAAGATTTTGTGTCTAACAATGTCTATGGATCTGCAACATTGTCTTATCCCACCACTTGGTCTTCCTATTTATACCCTGTGGTACAGCTGCATAGATTATTTACTTCTTCAGAAAAAATCTTGAGACCAAACTAAGGTGAAGGTTGTAAACTAATAGGATTAAGTGTCTGAATTCTGTCTTTGCCATTTCCTTGACAAGAACAAATTTTCACTACTGAAAATCACTGTTGGTGACACCAAATGCAGGAACTTCATTATAAACCATTTGGTGGCCTGTGAAATGGCAGGGTGTTTTCTAGCTTTGGCTCATGTTTCTGTTGTTACAATGAAATCAGATAAAGTTCTCTATCATCTGAGATACCTTAGCTTTCTTGCCCGGTCCAGTTAAGAGATGTCTGTGAGACTGGAGTGGGAGGTGGGGCTTCAATGTCATCCCTTGGTGAGGCAGAGTCCACCTGGTTCTTCATCACTGCTGAAGTTGCTTTTTTCTTTTATTTTTCTTTTTTTTTTCCTTCTGTTCTCTCTACTGTTCTGTTGGTCATAGATCCTGCAATGATCAGCACTGTCTTTTTATGTCAACATCTAAAAGTTTCTAAGCCTTTGACTTACTGCAGTCTGCAGGTTTCCTTCAACTCAGTTCCTTTCTGGTAATATTGTCTTGAAGTTTGCCCCCTACGGCCTCTTTGAAACACTGGGGTTGTATTACAACAAGCTATGGATTACATATTATTTATGGTTTGCTCACATATATGTTGCTATTGGCTCCATTGAAAGAATGTCTGGGTTGTAACAGGATTAATGTTACAAAATCTCTGCTATAATTTTTTTGAGAGAAATTGTGTTTAATTGGCTTCCAGGTTTCTAATTATCCCCAGACTTTTGGGAACAGAGCCTACCTCTGCACTTAGTGTTTAGCAGCACAGTGTCATCAGCTGTGCTGAAGTTCTCTGATCGCAGCAGGTGGCAATAAAGGAAGAAAGCAAGCATGGAAATTAGCAGGAGGGAGAAGATATTTTACTTTCTATAGCTCTGATAACATACTCCAGGGAAGTCCAGATTTTCCTTGGTGAAGAGAAGTATGATGTAGTGAGAAGATCCAAGTTGCTAAACTTTGCAAAAAGAGGTCAGGCAGCTGTTGCTCCCCTTGCGCAAGGAGGGACTGAGAGCAAGGCAGAGCTGCACAGGCGTTTGCAATCACCTTTAAAAAGCTCTGATGAGCTGGAGAAGGCACCTGAGTGGAAGGGAGGGCATTTTTGTTGCTGTAGGTAAAGCTGAATGTTTGGCAAGAGATATTGGGTTGAGACAAGATATCAGTACCTGGTCCAGCAGAAAAAGTCTTTCTTATTGTGGAAATCTACTTCATCCTAGTAGAGATAAACTACCCATTGCTGTTGGCTGTGAGGCAGTAAAGAGAAATGGAGTAACCTGAAGATTGTGCACATCCATGATGTAGCCAAGCCAGCAGAGTGATTAGAAGGCGATTAGAAGCACCTGCTTTACAAGTGGTGAGGGTTAAAAACAAGAAAGCTTGCTTGGGAGTGAAGTAAGAGGTATATTCTCCTGTAAAGCTCTTCCACATTGCTTTGAATCAAAGGAAGATTCAAGCTGAAGCTGAGAGCAGTTGGTCTTCTAAAGGTAAGTGAGTTGCTATTGCTGTTGTGATAATTCTCCCACCCTGCAAGGATGAAGATGATATTGGCTGATAGTTTGGCACAGTTAGGGACTGAGGCTGAGCATTTGAGAAAGAGGAGTTTGCTCACACCTTGGTATATGCTTGTGGTATGGAGACTTCCTTGAGGATGATCCCTGACTTGATCTATAGCTGTTCTCTGCCTTCTGCCCTTTGTATTAAGCTAAAAATACATGATGGAATGCTTTTCTAAAGGCTTTACTGTCATAGTTAAACTCTGTGATCTCCTGCTAAATCTTTTCTGAAACAGTAAGACCATGCAAGTAAATTGATCTTTACTGTGCCTTCACACTGATGACAGTGTTACTGTAGCAGAACTTAGTATGCCAGGTAAATATCCTTTGTTTTGTTGATCTATCATCCTGTTCCACTGTAATCAACTGCCAAGTGACTTTGTTTTCTCACTCCAAACTCCTAATGGAGCTATTCACATTTTTTCCGACAACTATTGTTAAACTCAGTGGGTGAACTTGGCTGGCAAAAATCCTGCTGGTTGCAGTGGAGGCCAGATTCCACATATTGCTGTTTCTCTGTTAATTAGTGGATTTATAGTTTTTCCCTTTCCAGCCTTCACAAACAATTGAAGGAACTGCAGTGGGTGCTTCTCATGCTGTCTGCTGCTTAAGAGAGTGAGGGAAGGAATTAAGCTGTTTAAAACACATTTATTCTTTGTGATGTAAATTTGATGACTTAATTCTAGGTACAAAACAGCTAGTGAGTTGGTCTGCCAGCTTTGGCAGTATTGCAGTACATGAAAATAATGAGTGCTGCAAATATAGAGGGTTCTAGTAACTCAAAGTGTATAAACAAGTTTGTTGTAGCTCCTTGATTAGAGGCTCAAAACTCTGTATCCAGTGCTGGCTGTAATACCAATCCTGTCTTCATCTCAAGTTAGCAAAGAAATTGGGCTATTGATTAAGAATCTTGCTTCTCTTTGGAGAAGAAGAGCATATTCCCTCTTAATGCTTCACTCCAGGGAAGTTTTTACACTAATATTGTAGATTTTTTTCTTTCTTTCTTTCTATTGCTAGGCTGTCCTTAACTTCCAAATTATAGAAATACTAATTTTTCTCCTGTTTTAGTACTCCAAATCTTTACTCACTGGAAGCTGCAGAGAATAAGTTGCATGACTGAAAACACAAGGCAAAGCTCTGGTTTTGCTGGTGAGTGGGGGAGGAAGGAGAAAAATAGCCTTTGTCAGAGCAGCCATGGCTTGGTTAGAAATAAAACACTGCATAGTTTCACCTGGAGTACTCCCTCTAGCTTCTTTTTAACTATTCATTTTATTCAACTACTTTTCAGTCAGGCAGTAAACTAATGTAGGAATGTCATGTGCCAGTTCAAAATCATTTATCCTTTAGATAACATGGTCAAAACTCCCTCGGGATGGCATTAACCTTTGTATTGATTCAATCAAAGAGCCTCCTGTGATTTCTCAAGCTGCTGTATGCTAGGTGTGAAGGCAGTGCAGCTGAATGTTATTAATCTTCTAGCAGTGCTATTAGTTGGGCAATGTTTTGGTAAAACAGCAAAGATGCTCACTCTGGTATAATAGGTTATAGTTTTATAATTACAGAACATTCTGGTTGTTTGTTTGGTTTTTTATTTTTTTTTTCATGTTTCCTCTCTTTTAAACTTCAGAAGCCTACTGTACTTACACTGAAAATTATATTCCCCTCTTCCTTCCTTCTCCAATCTGCTGCTGTTTTAAATGCAGCTGTACTTTTAATTGCCTATCAGCACTTGCTTGAGCAGCCTGAAAAATATTCTTTCTTGTCTTGTGACATTTTGGATCATGTCTCACTAAGTAAATAAGGAAAAATCTGTTGTGCAATACAAAGTATTGAAGTTATCTCTCTGAACACCAGCAGCAGAGTAGTAATGTTAAAGTAATGCTACAGGGCAAGATGTTCACCAGTATAACGAGAACCGTGGGCTGAAATCAACAGATCATCAGTATCTCCCTTTACTGATGCTCCTACTGCTCCTTCACCCTGTTGTTTTTAAAGCAAAGGCCTTTACTGGTTTCTTGAACCCATCAAATGCTATATTTAGGTTGTACTTTCTCCATTAAAGAAAGCTTGCTTTAAAAATAGAATCATGGAATCATTTAGGTTGGAGAAGACCTCTAGGATCATCTAGTCCAGCCTTTCCCAAACATCTCCCTGACCCCTAAACCATGTGGCAAAGTGCCCCATCTACCTGTTTTTTGAACACCACCAGGGACGGTGACGCCACCACTTCCATGGCCAGCCTGTTCCAACAGTTAATCACTCTTTCAGTGAAGAACTTCTTCCTGATATCCAGTCTAAACCTCCCCTGGTGCAACTTGAGGCCATTACTT
>JAVSBS010018884.1:0-11332 GCA_033124195.1 Coracias cyanogaster | reverse complement strand
TTTGGGGGTTGGTTTTGTTAAAAAAAAAAAAAGAAAATAAAAGAAAATAAAACCCCCAGTTATTATAGAGGTTTTATTCTCTGTCATTTAAAGATGCATGAAAATGTTTGAAATCCTAGAAAGACAAAGGGAATAAAACACTTCCACAAAACCTCTGTACTTCTCTTTGGCAGCAGTTTCAAACCATGATTTTGAGAGATTTTAGATGATAAAGCTAATTTTTTTTTGTTGTTCTCTAAGGGAGAAGACAGAGAGGTGTGGTTTCGGTGCTAGTAGTAAAGAACGCAGTGCTGAGCAGTTCAGCAGTTCCAGTTCTGTCAACTGTGGTGCTGTTACAGACTTACTGAGGAGCATTAGGCTGCAAGTTGTACCAGGGGAAGTTTAGGTCAGATATTAGAAAAAATTTCTTCCCGGAAAGGGCTGTCAAGCCCTGGACCAGGCTGCCCAGGGAATTTGTTGAATCACCATCTCTGGAGGTGTTTAAAAGCTCTGTAGATGTGGTGCTGAGGGACATGGTTTAGCAGTGGACTTGGTAGAGTTAGATTAATGGTTGGACTTGATGATTAAAAGGTCTTTTCCAACCTCAACGATTCTATGATTCATCTCAATTTATTAGCAAACCTATTGGGAAGGAGGACAGAGAACCTTTGGTCCTCACGCACAAAGACCCACAGATTGCTGAGCTACCAGCAAAGAAGAGTGTATCCATCCCTGAAGATACAAATACACTGACAACAAACCATGACTCCCTGCTGGCAAAAGGGAAAGATAATCTTCTTTTCTGTCTTACATCATTTAGGAAGACTGGCTTGAATGAATGAAAAAAGCTTCTCCAGTGACACAGCAGTCCCTGCTGAACTAGAAATGTTCTAGAAATGTGTCGCCCCTTTGGAAGAAGCTTCAGAGAAATCACTGCAGCTGCTCTTCTCCATCATTTAAGGAGCAGATGTCCCCACCCACACTTCTTCTATGCTTCTGGGAAGTCTGAACTTGTAACTGAACAAGAACTGGTTGCAGAAACTAGCTCCCACAAGCACAGTGGGGCCCTTTGCAGACTCCAGAGCTGGAGGGAGGGCTCAGACTAGACCTCTTCAGCACTGACAAGGACTTAGCAGATGTTTGGCAAGCAAAAAGGTGACATATAAATACTCCTTGTATAGTGCAGCTTTGTGGGTATGGAGTCAAGCCAGGATGAAAAGCCGTGTTAGGTACCTGCCACAGAGGATGAAAGAGTCAAGATTTATTGTGGTAGCACCTTCAATGCGAGCAGAAGCTGAAAGAGTAAGTTGTACTAAGCACTGGGGTGAGCATCATTGCACTGCATGTCTCCATTTGTCCCCCCCTCCTAGTTATTGTCCCATTGTCCTACTGTGCCCAGCATGCAAGTTAAGTCTGAGCCCGGCCTTGCCAGCAGGCTAGCCGCAGTTCAGACGACTTCAACAGTGAGTTTCACCCTTTTGTGAAGAATAATGGTGAAGCCTTTGTCACAGCCAGCCTTCTCAGAGTCCATTTTGGTGCAGCTCTGTATTGCAACCTACAGAACAAGAAAACCACATCCTTTCTGACTGTGAGCATATGACCTAGAAACTCCATAGCGTGAGGTGCGATTTCACTCTAAAAAACCAGAAAGACACATTTTGCTGCTGCAGCTGGCAAGGTAGTTGGACTGCTGAGGCAGAGGGCAGGGTATTGATGCTGAAGTTACTGAATTAGTAATGGATTTGGGGGTCTTTTGTTTGTAGAAACTGAAAAAGTAGTTTTTCTCTACAGTATCTTTGCCTTCTGTGTGCATTCCACCAAACGAGCAGGTTTTTCAGGAGTCCTGGGAAAAACTTACTGGCTACTTTGAGCACTGGGATGCTTGACTGCAATGAATCATTTTCTGTTCCTTGCTGAACCAGGGAAGAGGCCACTTTGTATTTACAGGATAGAAGTGGCAGAGGTCATGGCTGCCTAAGCCAGCAGGCTGTGACAACTTCACAACAGATGAATTTTCACTTGGCTGAGCCTTAGGGACCAGAAACTGGCCTGGCTTTTTCTACTACTATTACCCTGACTACCAAATCTCTCCTGCTCACAGAATTCCTGAACCAAAATTTTACCTGGAAACAGCTCAGATGTATTTTGAAGATGTGATGATTACTATTTTTTGTGTTTTCTCTTCCACATGCCTGGTTTCTGCCAGAAGAAATGCATTTGTGGAGAGGGGAGATGCGGGTCTCAAAATCCAGCCCAGCTTTGCTGAGCCAGAACATTCAGATATCTTGGCCATGATCCCAACAAACGTTTGGGGATTGGATTTGAAAGGCTCAGGCACCCAACTCTTAACCATCCATGCAAGGCTGGGAATAATGCAAAAGGACGTATTGGACACTGCTGCCTTCCTGGACTTGCAGCTGTATGTCAGCTGGGATACCTTAAGTAGTCCTGTCCATCAATAACATGCTCAGGAAACCCTGTTCCATCCCTGGTGGACCCACATTTACTTTTGAAAGTCTAGCTTTCAAACATTCATGTACCTAAGTGAACCAAACCTCCAAACCACTTTGAATTTTGAGGAGAAGGATGACACAGGCTCAAGAAGAAGGGAAATAGGACAAGAGGAAACGGCCTCAGGTTATGCCAGAGGAAGTTTAGATTGGATATTAGGAAAACAGAAAGGGTTGTCAAGGCCTGGCCCAGGCTGCCCAGGGCTGTGGTGGAGTCCTCACCCCTGGAGGGAATTCAAAGCTGTGTAGGTGTGGTGCTGAGGGACATGGTTTAGAGGTGACCTGGCAGTGCTGGGTTAACAGCCGGACTTGATGATCTGAAAGGTCTTTTCCAACCAAAACTATTCTATTATTCCATTCTATGATTGTATGAAATCCAGCTGGGTGCTATTTGTAACGTTACAACTCAGCCAAGGATATACTGGGGGAGATTCAGGGAAGATACCGCAGCCCCATCAAGCAATGTCCACGCTCCCCAGCTAAGCAATGTTGTTACAGCCAATTCTCCCCGCCACACAGCTCACGGCTGCCTGTACCTCAGCTGTTTTGCACTTCTTGTGTGATCATCAGCATAGTACCACGTGCCTCAGTTTCCCTTCCTGCAGAATACTGATGATACTACTCCTCTATCGCAAGGACCAGCCAGCGCTTCAGAGATTCCTGACCTACCACGCAGAGCAGGGAAAAACCTGTAGTAAACAATCTTCAATGCAAAGGACTACATGATCAAATCAGTGTCTCACATCTCTGCCATATATAGTTCTAGGTCAATATTTAAGCACCGGAAGATGTTCTTTTAACGCCAGTGTGCTCAATAAACCATTCTCAGACTCTAATGTATGTAATCCTTCCCTTATTTTCCTCTGCTAAAGACCACAGCTACGTAAACCAAGTTCTTTTCCAGTACTCCTCATGTCAGTTGTGGTTGTGGTGCAGCGATGGGTTCACGTGTGCATCTCACCCCTTGTTTTCTAACCTCACCTGATCCAAAAGCGGCACTTCCCGCAACCAATTCATTTTTGAAACCTTGGAGGGGAATGGCTCATAGAGTCACGGCTAGCAGGAAAAAAATTCAAGAGACGACATTTCTAATGAAATGGAGCCATGATATGAGCAAAAACCCCTCAAATTATTTGGAAAAGAAGTCAGCCAACCCGAGGAATAGCACAGATTGCTTGCAAGTAATGGAAAGAGGAGGAAGCAAAATTCATCCAGCTCATATTAGCTACCTGGCTCTGAACTTTGGAACTTACTGTTGGTATAAAAAGACAGGTCCTTGACTTGAGAGGAGGTAGTGGCTGCCTTGAAGGCTGGACTTACTTTAAGTTAAATCTTCTCGTACCCCAACAGATTTTTCTGTACCTAACTACATCATTCATGGTGAGCACTTAGAATTAATCTGTGTGGAGTGATCTATACATAGCAAGTCAGAATTGTTACCCTACACATATGAATGCAATTGGGACCTGCTTCAACATAAGCTTTATCAACTAGGCTGGTCTCAAGATGCAGTCTTTAGGACATCTGGCTAGTTTAATAAACTGGTTATATCATATATATATATATATATAAAGTTGCATACCTGGTATATTTTAGATCATGTGGGGACACCTGTTTACACACATCTGAAGTCTAGAACCATGACTATGTGAACATGCCGCACCTGTATTTTTGTTTTCTGTGACGCAGAATAAACACTGTAAGAGAAAACAACAAAGAGAAGCATTAAAGCAGAGCAGAAAGCTGCCCAGAGCTGCAGGTGGAAAAATTCCTCCCGGCATCAGGTGTCTGTCATTGAATCACTGTGCAAAGAAAAGGCTGAAAGATGGAGATGCACTTTTTATTTACCAAGATATCAGGGTGAAGCAGTGACAAATAGCAAAAAGGAGTATAAATTCAAAAGTTTTAAAGGAGCTCTCTCACTTTTCTAAAGAGTGGAATCGTGAAATAACCACTGTCAACCTCAAAGAAGAGAATTGAGGTCAGCAAACAGAGCAGCCTCAAAGCCTGAGGGAAGAGGGCAGGAGGAGCACTTGCTACTCACCATATGAATGGCAAGCAAAGAGAAAAGCAGACCTGACCTTCCAGGGAGACCTGGAAACAGCCCCAAGAGCACTGGCCATTAAAACAAAACAAAACACACAAAAAGGCATTAAGAAAACCTCAGCTCCAATGGGAAGAGGAAGTGGTTTAAGGGGATTAGCTCCCGAAAAACAAAGCTCTGCTCTTCCTCAGGCTGCCGAGGAGTCCCAGAAATATTCTTCTATAGCATCGATCGGGCTGTGAAAATGGACAAATGTTGGCAACCACTCAACAAATGATAGTAATGGGAGGTGACATCTCTGGACCTCAACCAGCTAGCACACAATTGTCTCATTTTCATGGTGTGTCAAATTAAATTTAGACTTCAGCGCTTTGCTTGTCTTGCACCGTTATCTCCTTCCCAGAGCAGAACACAGAACATTTACAACTTTACACTGACTTTGACCTGCAAACACAAATTCCAGCCTACAAAAACTAGCGCTGAATCATTTTCCCAGCTGCGACCTTTTTACCCTCCTTCCCTTTCATGTCAGCCCATTTCTTCATGAGTGGCTCTCATGCGTCTCTATCACGGAAGCATTTGAGGAGACCTGGTGCATTTGTACTTGATGAGCTGCAGGGAAGTTTTCTCAGCCAGAAGCCCTCCATGTTGGGCAACAAACACAGCTCCCCTTTTCTGACAGTCTTTCTCCCACAACTGTAATGACAAAACCCGTAACACCTGAGTAACCTGTTTCACAAAACTGAAATGCCCTAAAACCTTGGGATGTTACGAGCAGACGCGGCGGGAAGTCACTCACGGATACAAAATAGACATCAGTTTTGCCTTGGCACGGTAAGACTGGGACCACTGACAAAGTCTTCTCTATCTTGAGACTACAGAGATGATATCGTGGAGTCAAAGCTACACTTGAGTTGGCTTTGCTAGGACTGGGATTACACCCTCTCAATCTTTTACTGAAGTAACAGCCTCCTCAGCTGTGCACACCCAACGCATCTGAGACCAGAGACTTTAAAAGCATTGAATGCTTTTTTTGAAGCTGACATTAAGAGTCTGATGTCTCACAGCATCAAGGCAAAAAATATCAATCCCATGAGCTTCTAAAGTACTCAGAGCTTTGGCCTTTAAAATGAGTTTGTGGACTCAAAACAGAGCTGCAGTTAAAGTCCTTGAAGTTGAGCAGGTGGTTGTGTGACTTCAGGAGGCTCTGAATTTGAATCTAAGACTCAACAGAAAGCAGTTGTAGAGATGGATAAGGAAAAAGAGGTATGAAAATGAAAGCAGGCAATGCAAGTTTCAGGTTACTGCATGGGGACTTTTGGAGGAGAGGTATTGGTATGACTGCTGGATTAGATCTGAATTAGTCTGAGTTTACCACAGAAGAGGGGATGTCTAATACCACCCACTTCTGCTCAAGCTGTAAATACCAGAAAAATTCCCTCTGCCTGTGGTATTTTGGCACTCCTGGGTTCAGAAGATCAGTAAAAAGAGATGAATAAGAACTAGGGAAAGGCCTGAATCGGAGCTCCATCCAATGTCCCTAAATTTGAGAAGTCATTGCGTATGGGGCAGACTTTGGGGATAAGTTCAGTGGGAGATGGACACAGGAGGAAAAAAAAAAAGCTACAATGACTTCTCAAAATCTTGAAAAATAGAACTCTTCTGGAACACCGTTTGGATGCACAAGTGGAGAAAGACTCAGCAAGGACTCAGTTCAGTGAAGCCCACACTTACAAATGAATAAGGAAGAACTTGAGCACGCGTTCAACCGCTCTCCGGAACGCAGGGCACAGGTTCTACTCCCCAGCAGCCATTTCCCACTTGGGAGAAAGGGGAAGAAGGAGGGTTGTTTAGCACGATATTTTTAACTAGATTTTTAATGGAATATTTGTTAAGCTTTCTTCCACCCTGACTCCCCCCTGCCTGCTGTCTGGGTTTTGTGTGTGTGTTTTTTTAATGGTTAGCAATGCATCACAGTACGGCTGCTGTTTAAATATTTGCCTGCAAAAAAATGTAGTCTGTGCTTCAGAAAAGTGGTTTGGCACAAACTGGACATTTTCAAACATCCATTTACCAGATGGATCACTTTGTTCAATTACAAAAGGGAAAAAAAAAAAAAAAAAAAGAGAAAAAAAGATGGGTGAAGGGGTTGAAAATCGAGTGGAACGTTCCTAAGCACACAGCGCTGTTTACTATCGGCATGTCTCCTGGCATCCTGCGAGAAACTATCAATAAGCTCTTCACAAATGTTCCTTGCCTTTAAAGAAGTCTTGTATTTTTAAGAAAAATAAAAAGGCAGTAAATACACTCTACAATAGCCCGATGGAAAAATGTGCTAAAGTATTTCTATAAATCAAATGTAGCAGTTTGGCATTAGCTCTGAGGCAGTAAATTTAGTAAATTAGGACCAGATGATTTTAAAATAGAATCTTACATAACATTCTAGCATGATATATTATTTTTTTTTTAATTTAACACAAGTTTGTCTGTCTTCATAAAGTTATCTTGGCTGCTACCAGAATGTGCTTCGGTCTTTAAGAACCTTTCTTTTTGTTATTTATCAGGTGCAGAATATTTTCAATATCAAAGTAAGGAGGGGAATGGATTTCTCCAAAGACACAAAATCTGTAAGGGCCACATAAGGTGTGGAGTGCTTTGTATCCCTAATGCCCCCGACTATTTCTCTCTCATTATTTTGATTAATAATAGCCTATTTCTCTATCCATCTTCCTTTTCTTGCCCTCTTTCCCTTTCCCCACATTTCAAAGAGATGCCTCCCTCCATTGGTTACAGCTCCTACAAGCACAGCTTGGTCAGACGGGCTTTTCTTTCACCCGTGCGCTTAGGTCAGGAGTCGGCATTTGGGACCTTGCATTTCTTGTGCTTTCCCACTTTTGATCTCTGCACCAGAAGATCTGTCTCCAAGAAATAAGGAAAGTGAAATTATAAGACCAGTCTAGGAGCCTCTTTGACCAGCTTTAGTCCAAACATTTGACCCTATCTACACCTATATACCTGAAACCTGCTCTCCCAGGGCATCCTTGACTTGCACGTTTCTAAGCCAGCATTTAAACCTTTAGAGAGTCATGTCAGACCACGGTTCATGTTCTAGGGAGGGACTGCGTATGTATGGCCTTCATGGTCTTCTTTTTGGGCAAACACTCATCCATACCACGGCCTTCCACTGGAAGCAACAACCTCTGGAATAGCTACTGTGGACCCATCCCAAGGCAGCTGCGCTGACGATGGTGTCCTACAGTCTCTTACTTCTGAAAGCACAACTAAGGTCCTTTTATGGTGCCCACCCACTGTCTAGAGAGACAGAGCCAACACACTATCTCAAATCTTTAAAGGAGAGCCTTTCCACTACCCTGACACTCGCAGGGATTTTTAGCAATGCTTCCAGCCACACGTTACGGCACAACGAATGAGCTAAGCCCCCCTCAAAAGCCAGGGGTACACATGGAGACAGATCTTTACAGCTCCCAGACAGGGCTGGACTCTGAGGAGGTGAGGAGTCAAATCCTTATGTCAACTCTTATGACTCAAGCCCTCATCAGACTTTAGGAGCAAACATCATGAGTCAATTGAGATGTGAGGGAAAGGGCAGACAGAAGAGAATGTAGGTGTTAAAGGAAAGACCAGCAAATGGCTGTGTGCAGCCTTCCTTTCATGTGATCCCAGATCTGGTGCTCCTACCAGCTCTGCAAGTCTAAGTATCCAGGCTGAAGCAAGCAGAAGAATAACTCCGGTGGATACTCGTGAGAGCCAAGTTATCTGCAAATGCTACCTCCCTCAGCAGAGACAATCTACTATGAAGAGCCAATTAACTCAAAGCCAAGGCTTGGGATGCTATGAGGCATGGGCCAAATCCTGGTTCCAGTGAAGATGAGGGAAGCTCTGCCAATGGGAACATGCTCTGTCCTTTTCACCCCATCTTTGGCTCCCCCGTTGCTGGAAGCATTCAGGGTTTGCAAAGGATCGCGATGGAAAAGAGAGGGAACAGAGTTCCCACGTTCCTTCTCTTCTAGCATTGTTTCCTGAGAGTCCTGCAGCACGCAGCAACGCAATGAGCTTTTCGTTAAAGGCCATCGGACTGAACTGCTTGTTAAAAATAACAGAAGAGGAGGAGGGGTTTGGAAATCAGTCATTATCCTTTAAAGAATGATTTGGGGAGAGTAGACCATAAAGAGATTTAGATGGCAGCAAAGATAACCATTTTTGGCAGTTTTGTGGGGATGCAAATTTACACTGAGTATAAGATGAGAGCTTCAACACCCAAAGCAGAGAAAAATAAGTCAGACAGCGTGAGACATTTCATGTGTCGTTCTCTGTTGTTATGGATATCAACTGACCTCCACAGATCTGCTTGAGGTGAAGGAGAGAAAAGACAATCACTTTCCTATCGGGGTTGCTCAGCCTGGAGAAGAGAAGGCTCCGGGGAGACCCTATTGCCGCTTTACAGGACATAAAGGGGGACTAGAAAAAAGCTGGGGCCAGGCTTTTTAGCAGGGCCTGTTGTGACAGGACAAGGGGTGATGGTTTTAAACTAAAAGAGGGAAATTTAGACTAGATGGGAGGAAGATTTTTTTTACACTGAAGGTGGTGAGCCCAGGTTGCCCAGAGAGGTGGTAGAAGCCCCATTCCTGGAAACATTCCAGGTTAGGCTACAGGGGACTCTGAGCAACCTGCTCTAGTTGCAGATGTCCCTGCTCACTGCAGGGGAGTTGAACTGGATGACCTTTCAAGGTCCCTTCCAACCCAAAACAGTCTATGATTCTATTCTACCACATATCCTTCCTCCAAACACCCCCAAAAGAAGCAAATTTCCCTGAAATTCCTCAAGCCTGAAAACAGTTCCAGGCTGAGACCCCATGGGAAGCTTGGTGGTAAAGGCAAGACAAGAGTTACCCCTTTGGATTTTTTTTTTCTTTTAAATTCCTAATTTGCATCTTATTATGTGTTCATTTTTGCTTGCCCTCCTCCCACTGGCTACAACTGGTGGACAACAGCCAAGCTGCTGGCCCTACCAGCAAGAAATGCTTTTGGTGCTGTGAAAGAGGTGCTGGTGAGAGGTGGGGAGAGGAAAAACACGGGGACATAAAACAATAACAACAGCAGATAACCTTTGCTAAAAGAAGTGTGGCAGACAGGCTAGAAAAGGTTCTTAAAACCAGAAAGAACAAAAATAACAGGCTTTGCAAGCACAATGGACACAGTTGGCCAGTCCTGTCACAGGATGATTCCTCAGATGATGTGTAAAACTGAGGGACGAGTTACAGTCAGGAGAGATTGTATTTTAGGGTCAGTTCTGAGCTTTTGCCAAACGGGGGGACAGGGAGGGTGTTTAGACAAAGGTTTCTTTAGTCCTGGATCCCTGAGATGGGGCTAAGATGTAGAAAAGCGCTGCCCAGAGGATTCACAGGATTTCCAGATCTTTGATGCAGTGTTTTAAATCTACCTAATAGATGTGTGAGGACTTCAAGGCACGCCCCTCTTTATACGTCATTGTGTAGCTTCACATTTCTGTACAACCTCCTTCCACACAAATTCAGAGGAAAGTGCTGTTTGAGGCAGGACATCATTCCCACAAAGCTCGTAAGCTGGACGCATGCATTCAAAAAAGGCTGCGGTGTTTCCAAACTGAGATCAGAGTGCTGTGGTGGGACGGTTGGCCTCCACCAAAACTGAAAACCCAACCCGAAACTAAAAAGAAAAGAAAAACCCTACTCAACTCACTCCTATTTTAACGATTTTAATACCTGGTGTAATCAAGTAACACGATCCAGGCGGATAAAATGTCAGCTCCAGAATTTCGCCTGAAGTGGGGAAAATTCAAATAGAAATTTCAGGTGAAGATCTGAGCTTTTGGATGCCAGCACTATGACTTCTTAGGACTGCATGAAAAGCTCAACATGCCTCAGCTTTGTGCCCAAGTTTCTCTCGTCTGAGGCAATTCCGGTTCCAGTTCTGGATTCCTTTCATCCTAAACGAGCTGTGATGTCTAAACACACATTTCCTCTCAAGCAACCTCCCTGTATTACATTTACCATATTTCATCTACACAATCATGAACCAGAGAGAACAGAAGCCTTTTGCAGTCTCCATAGTTGTGCTATTTCTCAGCTTTTCTTAAGAAAAACAAAAAAAACCCCTCCTCTTTTGCCATCAGTAGGTTGAAAGGCACGCACGCCACACGTCTGGAAGCAAGCCTGTATTTTTTAACCCGTGTATTACAAATATTCAGCGCCGGAGGGGAAAACAAAGGAGTGTTTTCTGCAAGCACGACTGTTAGATTGGATGGCTTGTTTGGGAAATGAATAAGCCTTTGACAGTATCTCTGGAAGGAATAGGCCAGTGCGTGCTCCATCCTGACATTCTTTTCCCTTTCCAGTCTTCTCTGCATACCTGACATTCTTCTCACCCTTCCTACACCACTGGTTCGTGGGCAGGCAAGCACTGGGGACCCAGTCTGCCACAGCCATGCACCCATCTTGAAGCCACTCACCAGCTTCTGCCTCCTCTCCTACCCCAGGCACCAACGTTACCTGCACCAGCGCACATATCGAGGCTCTTGGAGCTCTTACTCACTTCAGCTTTGCAAAGTGCGTGTGGCAGCTCAGCTGTGATTGCTGCCGTCTTCCACAAATTCCTGCCCACGCTGCTGAGAGCATAGAATCGTTTTGGTTGGAAGACACCTTCAAGATCATTAAGTTCAACTGTTCCCCCAGCACTGCCAGGGCACCACTAACCCATGGCCCTCAGCACCACATCTCCACGGCTTGGAAACCCCTCCAGG
>JAVSBS010018883.1:46209-64109 GCA_033124195.1 Coracias cyanogaster | reverse complement strand
ATCCCATTGCACAGAAAACATCTGGCCATTTAGCTTATAAAGTTATCGTGATCTCATGGAAATTGTCACAGTAGCCTTGCTGATCAGTATTAGTACTCTGAACCTGGTTTACTGACTCCTAGTTGTCATGGTTTTGCTGGGGTAGAATCCTAGGCCAGCCATGGCCTACAGGCTGTTAGCACTTTGGAATCAGCCAAGAGCTTAAGTGGGGTGGGGTGAAAGCCAGGGCAGCTGACCCGAATTGGCTACAGGTGTATCCCGTAAACATCATGCTCAGTATAAAGGGGGAGGTTTGCTGAGGACGGGGGCTCCTGCTCCTTCTCTCAAGGGTTGCTGTTTATGGAAAGGCTTGCTCGTCATTCTGCTCCCAAGGACTGCTTTCCTGTTTGTCGTGACCACCGTAAGTTCAGAGTTGGTTATAATTTTGTGTACTTTATATTGGTGTTGGTATTAATATTAGTTTTGCTGTTTCATTAAATCTGTTTTCGTTTCAACCCACGGGTCTCCTTTTCGTGATCTCCCTTCTTGGCTGGGGGGCCATCAGGTGATAACTAGCTGCTCTAGTTTAGTACTGGGTATGGCTTAAATGCAGGCACAGTGTAGATTTGTTTCCCTCAAGCTCCACTTCGAAATGGATTCCTGAACAACCTGAAGGAAGAATTTATTTTGTAGTCAGCGAACAGTCAAAATTAAATTAATTCTTCCTGCCTATGAATAGCTATCTCTACTGTTTTTCCTTTTTAGGTATATTTCTAAGATGTAGCTTGCCTTGCAGCCAAATACAGAAAGTAGAAAAAAATCTTTATATGTGGAAGTGCAGAGCTTTAGTGTGCCAACAGGTGTGGCAGAAAAGTGAGTCCTTTGCAGGAGAAGTGGTGTATCTTAGTCTATAGCCACTGGCCTATATAAGGAGACATTTTGGGTTTTGTTGTGGCACAGTTTGTTTCCTGGTGGCTTTTTGCTCTTATAGCAGTGATTTTGACTGTTTACTCATTTTTCCATGGGCTTCTAGAAGCCCCCTGTTCATACCTAGATGAACTACCTTGGTGTCTGTAAACTGCAGAACATCTATGAGGGTTTTCACTGAGCACTACAATGCCCCAAAGTCTTGCTGAATGTCTCAGAAGGGCAGAGAAGAAACATATGGAAAGTTGTTTTAGCCATAGATTGCTGGTTAAGACATTTAATGACTTTGTTTCACTTCCTTACCACAGGTGGGAGCAGGCATAATCCCTTGCTCCTCCCTTTTTTATGATTGCCTTTAAGTGCTGGACAAAATTCATATTCAATAGGAATGTATTCCCGTTGTCTTCCCTGCAATAAAGGAGTGATTTTTGGGCAGACAATACATGGCATATTAATAAAGCTGGCTGAGGACTTAACCTTGTTGGAGAAAATGACCTAGGAATCTTATTTTTGTATCTTTAATTCTCTATACATCAGAAACAAGCAAGCCATAACGGAAAAAAGAAAACATTTTGTCAATATACTGTGTCAATGGTATGGAGATTAAGGGCGGCTGAATTCTAGCACTAGCACCAAATGTTGGACAAAGTACTCCTATACAATTTAATCCTTTAATCCATGCAGTAAATAAATGTTTTTGATGTAAAACACAATCATTTTGATTACAGAAGCAGAGGGGAATATTTTTTCATCTGCTGCTTTATGCAGGATAAACAGGAAAAAGAATGATGGAGCTTTGACAGATTAAGACTTATAACTACACTTATATATTTCCTGTCCTTTAGACAAACTAGTCTTTGGATAAGGGCACTGTTACTGGCAGAGTATGCCATGGCTCTGTTTCTTATCACCAGTCTCTCAAGTATGATAAGTATTCTTCCAGAAGAGTTTTGGTATTGATACAGGGTAATGCAGGATTTTTCCAAAGCTCTACTCTTTGGAGTGGTCATGAATGTCCACTTGATAAGTTCAAGGTCACGATCCTGTACGTTTCACTACTTATCTTAGTCAGGCTTCAGATGTGGTGTAGGACCACCATCGCATTCTGTACAAGGTCAGAGTTCACCCACTGCAGGTATTTATGGTACATGTTAGAGTATTTGGGGATAAAGTTCTGCCATACAAACCTTGTCAAAACAGTCAGCGGAAACTGATACAGAGCCACCAGCATCAAAGCATTTAATTATTTCATTCAAATTTTATGAAATTGTTTTGTTTTCAGAACACAGTGTAGTAACTGTGATTTTTTTTTTTTTTTTAAAAAAAAACCTATTTTCAAATACAAGGCTTTTTTTGTTTTGTTTCAAAAAGACTTTATTTTGAAAATTTTATTTTCAAGCTTTAGTAAAAATATAATTTTTTTTTTTTTCCTGTTTAACCAGAAACAAAGTGAATTGCAGTTTTTTGGTTGGGGTGTTCTCAACTTTACTGTGAAAATGGCGAGCAAATAAAAAAGTTGTTTTTTCTTGCTATGCTGTTGATGGCTTATATTTGCAGCTGATGTTTTCCAGAACCTCAAGTTGTTTCTGTGCACCACTGGGCTACGTTGTGCTTTGGGGCTGTGTTGCCTTGGGGTACCCAGTTTAAAAAATTGTGATTCTGCTACACGTTGGGAGAGCAGATCACTGTGATTAAAGATGGTGAGTTATTGTTAAGAGTATGAATTTGCTGTAGATAAAAATATTTTCGAAATGAGATACATTTAGCAAAGACAGATGGCCAGGATTCATCCGGAAAATGGTGAATCCATTCACATGCGTGCAGTGTTAAGTAAACAAAGTAACATTAACTAAGTCGTGTTCCTACTCTATATGGGGGTATTTGTGTGGTACATATATAAAAATGAAAGAGATGAGGGAAGTTGGGCTGCTTCATTCTAATTCTTATCGGTTATCAACGGTAACACTATTTAGAGTTTCGGTGACAGAGCTGCCTTCCACTGGGAGCCGTACAGGATTGGGCCTTTGAAAACTCTAGGGATAGAACTGATGGTTTAAAAGTGAAGGAGAATTTAAGCAGGGTGGATTATAATAATCTAGTTAAATTAATTGAGATCAAAATAGGGCAGGCCTTTGAACATCTCCTGAGTAAATATTGGCAGGATTTAGGGAGTGTTGAGTTTTAGTTTGTCCTTCAGAATTACCCCTTGGCTTCTCTGTTCTGTGTTTGCAATGTGGCTCCTTGAGAACTTTTGTTTATTAGTTACCCCTTATTAATTACAGTGATGCAGTTCTGAAGTCTACTGTTTATTCTTGATTTTTTTTTTTTTTTAGCCTATTTTATTAGAAAGGCTATGGGGCCCCTTGAAATAAATTTTATTGTCTTAATGTGCCAGATTTATTTCTTTCTTGGTTTTGCACCCCAAACCTGTTGTCTTTTTCTAAAGTTTGGAAAATATTATCCCAATTCACATGTGGATCCAGCCTTGGTGGCTATGGGGAGCCAAAGTTGTTGTAGTCTCCTTTTTCCTGAAATGTGGTAGAGCAGATTATTTCCATTTATTTTTCTTTAAAGAAAAAGAGTTATGAATCCAATTTTAACTTTTTATATAATAATTATACTCTGCTTTTTGCATTATCAGATGAGATATATCAGATGTTTTTAAGTGTAGAGCTCAAGCTCTTTGTGAAAGAACTGTCATTTTCTGTATTTACACGCTGCCCACCACAATGGGATTTTTATTCATCCCTCCCCTGTGCTATCTCAATGTAAATAGGAAAGCGATGATGCATTTTCCACAGAAATCCGGAGGGGCTTTTTAGTACAATTTTTTTTGGTTAAATGTAATATTTAAGGTCTGATTTTTTCCATCCTACAAGCTATAAATCATACCTGTTTACAGATATGTATAGAATTCTGTGGACTAGTGATTTGAAAGTGCTATCACATGAAAACAATGGTGTCGCACAATAGTTGACTCCCTTAGGAAATTACACAGCTATCTCGGTACTCAGGAGGTTTAAAACTGTCAGTGCTTGGTAAAGATGAGTAATAGCAATCCTAGGTGTTCTCAGCCTTGAGTTTTAAAATTGTTTTCAACTCTCAATGCAAATGTCCCTTTCAAGGTGAGAAATATCATACCAGAAAGGCTGAAAAGTTTCCAGGCAATTACACTGGTGAGTGTGTATGGATCCTTGGTAATTTCTGAATAAGCTCCTTTAATATAAATAATAATAATGAAAAAGACAAGAGTCTCTTGTAATTTATATATGGGCTGACTGGACTGGAGAAAACAAGGCATTGAGTAAATCTGTAAGGCTATTCCCTGATTGTTGAAATCTATAAATGATTTATTTATCAGTGTTGCGCAAAGCTTGCCATTACAGTCTGGCTCTACAGAGTCTATCAGGTATTATGTAATGATGTGATCTAATCTCAGTAACATGCAAAGCTCCAGATCTGATTTTAAATTGCAAACCAGTGTATGTAAGCAGCAAATGAGAGCATATATTAGCAGCAAAGATGGCTTCATTTCTGTTTCACCTATACCTTTCTCTGCTGCAGACAACAAGAAGTCTTACACAATTTTTTTCATGTTCATATGATGGCAGGAATTTGTCTACCTACTCAACTGGTGCAAAAAGCCTGCTTTTGTCTGCTTCCGGCAGTGTTAGGAGGTTGAAAGACAGAGGCATAGGAAGAGGATTGTTACTACTGTGATTACTACTGAGCAAAGGAATTTTAATATTGCAGAGGAGAGGGTTTTGTTTAATGTATGTTGTGATTTTTGTAATTTTCTGTTGACATATGATGGTTGTTTGATGGACACCTAAAAATACATGTTCACATTCAGCACAAATGAGATTTAATTGCCCTGTTGCCCCTGTAGTATGGCCCCTGTATAACACTTAAAAGCAAGAAGGATTTGGGTCAGAGATGTTACATGACAAATTCTTCTCCAAACAGTTGGTTTCTGTGAGAGTGGAATTAGAACTCCTCACGTTCTGGGGAACACTTGAGGTTTGTCTTTGGTTGCAAATAGAGTAACCATGTAGATGCTGGCTCTGCTGTTGAATCAGTCAGCATTGTTGGATCTATCTTCATCCCTGTGGTAATTCCCTTCAATCTTTCTACTCTACTATTCTTGGTCTCTTGTTGCATCACGTGAAAAGGTGCAGGTCAGATTCCCTGCCCCAGCAGGTCAGCTTCTCTGCAGTTCTCACATTTGATACACTAAGACCCACTCGGCTGCTGAGAATGTGCAAATTGCTGGGAATGTGTCAGGGGACTGGGAAGTGAGCGCAGCTAAAGCCTCCTTGTCCTCCCCAATAGCTTTGTGTCTCCTTGACCATGAAGTAGAGCACATATGGGATGATGTGCTAATGCTGAATGCATTTGGAACAGCGTAGCCACCTGAAGTGAGACTTGCACTCGTAAGGATGGAAGGGGCTAACCACAGTGTGCCCAGGCTCTTTCCTATTCTGGACACGATTCTTGTAGCCCACTGCTCTGTTTGGCTGCAGAGCTGGCATAGAGCCGCTTTGGGTATCTTTAAGTTGGTCTCACACTAAGCTGTGAGCACACCTGCCAGGTGAAAAGACAGGTCTTCTGAGATGAAGACAGGTTTTGAAAAAAAGCTGTAAGATTTCAGTGTGAGAAAACAAGAATCCTTGTATATGAGATAATAAATATCCTTCCTGGAAACTATTATTTGTAGTCACTTTGAAAAATGACTTTTAAATCCTTGTTTAGCAAATTCCCTTATGCAAAAGAGAATTTTTATTACTCCAACAATTATTATTGTTTAATGTGAATTTGAATTTTAAATAACCCATTTCCAGAGAAATAAGTAAACTCGATTGCAATTATTTTCGCTGTCATTATCCTTTAGGGAAATAGTACATAGCATGCCTGGAGAAACCTGAAGAGCCTCTTAGTAAACTGCTAGTTAGGCTGCAGAAGAAAAGGGGTTGTATTTACATGCCGTACAAACAGCAGAAATAAATCTAGTGCCAATTGGTATCAGGCATAGGTTTATAGGCTAAATGGAAAAAGTAAATTATTTTTTTTAACATTGTAACTCTGAAGCATAGCAGGTAGAAGAGCTGGAAATACAAATTTAAAGCAACTTCTCTTTAGGCAAAAAGAAGCAAAGAAGGAATTAAAGCAGGTAAAGGAAGTACGTAAATGGATAACTGGAGAAAAGTAATTCTGTGAATCATCTAGTACAGACAACTGTCAAAGATATGAGGCTCTACAACTATTTTTATCTAGTGCTTTATGGCTGTGATTTGGAAAAATGCTTACAGACCTGTGTAACATGGAAGCAATTCCATTGCTTTCAGTGAGTTAGGAACAAATGGGGCAGCCATATGTGAATACATTTTCAAGCTTCGAGCTATCAGACTCATTCGTTCTGCCTGTTCAAAGTATCCACTGAAGTCAGTGGAAATTTGGGCCAGTTGGAGGGTTCATCTGGAGTTCATTTGGAGCAGTCTCTTAGAAGAGCTTGTATTTCCTTTCACAATGTAAGTCATAAAGAAATTTAAAAATTTTGCAACCATTTCACTATTCCACATGGCCTATTCAAGACAAAACATATTCTGATTACTGTTCATGGAGACTAACATCAAGCAGACCATGGCTTAGCCTGGAGACATTTATCCTGCCAGCCTTGTAGGCTTAAGCAGATGATGGCTTCAGCAAAATCCAGGGCTTGCTAAGACAGAGCTGTGGGAGTACAGCCAGGCAAGCCTCGCACTAACGGCAGTGACATCTACTGAGGGCGGCCTGAATCTCTTATTGAAAGTTTAAGTTTGGGCTTCCTGACACTTCACCACATGGTGAGTGTCATGAATGGGTTGATGCTAGTTTAGAAACTTGTGTGTGTGCCCACTTTCTCTATCTTGTATTTAACAGCTAGCTACCCTCCACTCTGTCCCAAATGTGGCTTGGGATGGACAAGCCCTGGGTAAGCTTGGTGTGGTGGGGTAGTTTGAAACAATGGGCCAAATATGGCCCATTGCTAAATTATTTGTAGGACACTTGAGAAGATTGACTGTGCTGATGTCTGGGTATCTCTAGATTTCTCTGATCTCATCCTGAAAATTGTGACTGTGGTTTCAGTTGACTCTTAGGTTTAAGGATCAGTGATGTGTAGAAAGCTGCAAACTGTTTCCATTATACTCTATCAACGGAATAAGGTTTGTCTTTTTCTTGGAAGTATCTCCTTTTTGATGACTCTAAGAAACAAAACAGTTTAATTTTTTTTTTCCCCCAAGGGATCAATTTTCCATTATGTATTGATACACACTTGAAAAACAACACCCACCGTACAAACATCCTTCCTTACCTACCAACTACCTGGAGTCATTTAGCCAAAAGCCCATTATACACTCCTGCCATGAGTAGATCACCACCGTGCATCTATGAAACAGTCCACTGATATGGACATAATTAGATTTTTATCAGTTTCAGCTAAGTGCAACCATTTCATTATAATTGACCTGGATTAGTTTCTACATGTCTCCCTCATTAAAACGTATAGCACCTGTGCTAATGGGTTTTGTTTCTATCAAGATATAATGAGGACTGGCATATCTGCATATTCTCCAAGTGCACCAGGAACAGAGACAAATACTCCATTTTATTACCTTCTGACAGAGACATAATGATTGCTGAGAAACTCATTACCATCATATTATGCAATGATTTAACTTGAAAACCTTGCTGTGCTGCAGCCCGACAGCGGCAGAGCTCTTGGAAATGCACAGGGTTTTGTTTGAATAGTGTGAGCTGAGCCGATTCTCTTCTCCCCATGTGCTGTACACAGGCTATTTGCTTTGCAGATTTCTGATGGATATTGAGTGTATTTCATTACTGTGCTGTGTAATTAAGGAATATCACTGAAAGACAGAAAAACATGTGATGAAACTACAGGTAGTGGTTGGACAAAAGGCAGAACTTAAAAAAATAATGTTTCCTTTCTCTCTCAGTACTTCTTCATTTACATGCCCTTGTGAACCTGTGGCTTATAGGTAAGGCATCCTGGTGCCTCCTCTTTAGAGGCAGCTGGGGAAAGAGTTCTTGCTGCTCTTGGTCAACTTCTTTGCAGCTTTGCTGATACAGACAGGTACTTACAGATAAAAGCTTTTCAGGTATAATTTGTGTCTTCATTCTCTGTGCAGTTCACCCTCTTCCAAATTCTACTGCTGAGCTGATTTCTTCAGAGCTCAGTTTAGTGCAAAAGACCATGATAGAAAATGTCGCTGAGCACAGTTTATCATTTGAACACAAAGCCCTCAGTAATGCAAAATAACACAGTTCATCTGGCAAATGCTGGCTGCATCTCTCTGCCTCCACGCTAGACAGGGGAGAGGAAGGTGTGCTGATAACTTACCTCTATCACCTGAGATAGGAGGTTCTGAAATATATTAAATATCTATATAGTAGTCAGGAATGCCTATTCTAACGCCTTCTAGCCTGTTTGACAAATTCACCTCAAGGTTTAACATTTCACTGTATGTGAAGGGGTGGGTGCTTTAGAGAGAGATGATGCTGCTCTTACATTGAGTAGTAACACTTCTGTAAGTAGCCAAAGTTATTGTGCTCTGACAAGTGCTTATTAGCTTGAATTAAATATTTTACTGTTTCTATGCTGTTCCTGGAGAGAAACAACCATGCTGCAAATTAACAATCTTGGTAACAGTACTAGTACAGAGATTAAGATGGAACTTTTATCTGTCCTATCCAGAATTTCTAGTGCAGGAATCATGGTAGCAGTGATCAGAAGGACAGAGAAGTACATCATTTTGGAAGCAATTTCGTTTCCATTTCTCCTTTCAGTGTGTAGAGTTCACAGTGTTGAAATATGTTTAAAAGTTCATTCTTTCATATATGTAGATATGCACAAATACGTTCAAATGGGAGGATAGTAAGAGAGTTCTGTCATTTTGTGAGCTTTTTAAAGTTCAGAAATTGTGCTAGTATTTTGAATTTCAAACATTCAGCAGCTCTAACCAGAAAGCCAGGCTGGATTCCTCTTTAGGGCAGTGTTGACATTTTAAGTCACTGGACAAATACTTCAGCAATTTTGATCCCTTTGGAAATCTGTTATTCTTTTAAATAAGTTATTAAAGAAACATAGAGATGTAATTTATTTTGTATGTGAGAGGAGGAGTGACTCAGTTGGCAATCTAACTTTAGCTGTTTAATTTCAATACTGTAAAGTCAATGGATAGAGATTAGTCCCAGGCTGTCCTTTACAGGAAACAACCTGTCTCCTGTGCTGATAGAGACTAAATATGGATGCCTAAAATGAGACAGTGCTTTGTATTCAGCAAGAAAAATGACAGGGATGTTTCATAAGCCTTCTGTTTTCATCTAATCAGCAATGAGAACTTCGCAATACACTGACTTTCAAGACTTAATTCAATCCTAACCTTGTTTACCTGTGTTCTAGTGTTTAGAAAGGAAGAAGATGGGGAAACTTCTTATTCTGTCTCTGTTTATGAGCATTGGTGAGCAGGTTAACAGATTCAAATGCCTGCTGAAAATGATAATGTGAAATTGATAAAATAGTCTGTGCATACCTGAAAATAGGTGGAAAGCTTTCTCCATATTCAGTGTTTGATCATGTAAGTAATTTAGCTGTGTTATGTCACAGAATTGTAAACAGAGTCTTCACCTGGGAGAACTGCTCTTGGTTTATAGAGCAGGTTTCCTGGTTGGAAAGTGAACCATATGGTGCATATGTCAGACCAAGGGAAGGAGATAAGCCTCTCAATACATAGATTTAGCAGATTGACTCCTAATTAAGATCAGATGGTGCCTACTATTAATCAGATACCCAGGCAGTCTATTCATAGTTGTCTTGAACTTGGGTGTAAAGTTGTTATACGAACAAATTTCTCCACTCACCCAAGATCAATGAAGTTTCGATGATGTGGATGACTGTTGAACATGACCCTCAGTCTGTGTTAGGAGAATTCTTGTGAGTGGAGATGAGAACCTATCTGGACAAACCATCTGTCTGCTGCTCATGTGGTTGTAAGGCTGTCGTTCTTAGAGGAAGACAACGCACAGAGCAGCAGGGAACTAGGAAGGGCTGTGCATGACAGAGCTTGTTTCCAGAGTGCAGAAAGGGTGAGATCCCTTGCTTTCTCCCATTGCCTGCTGTTTCCATCTAGCTCTTTACCGTGCTTACAGATCCTAGAAGTCACCAAAGCATTTCAGTCCTTTGCAAAAACCTTATTTGCTCTCAGGAATATTAAAGATAATTTTTTTAAAATGATAGCATGCATAAACCAAGGAGATCTAAAAGTCCTTGGTGGTCTCCAGATGCTGTGAGCCCAGGCAGTAAGAGAGGGAGATACAAAACTTGTCTCTTACTTCTTAAAGACACCCTTTAAAATACAATTTTTGCAGCCCTGGGCAGTGTAAAGTTGTACTCCTTGGTTATCACTTCTAATAATTTTTGTTTTATAAATGCGTTCTTCATGCAATCCTGTTTTGCATTGCTGGTGTTCCAAGCCAAACAGTGAATGAAGACATTTGAGATGAAAGGATGCAAACTGATGATAAAATCTTGTTTTGTTTTCTGAATACATTTACGTTAGCCCAAAGTGGCCCAACAGCATTTGGCAATAGTGTCAGCCCTGAGCTTATTCTTCTGCCCCAGTATGTAGTGTTATGCTGGCGTTTCTTTATCACTAATGCCATCTTTTCTAATGCAACTTGGAAGGGAAAGGGAAGAACACACACCTCCAGAAGAGTCGGTGGATAATAGTTACTAACCAGGTTTGGCTCTGGGGCTATGAAAAGTCTTTCTGCAGATCGCAGCATTTCCTTTTCTTTCTTGTAGCTTTCCCTGCACTTTGGCTAAGGCATTCGCCCTACCTGTGTTGTATATCCACGTGTGTAGACTGTGTAAGAAAGTGCCATAATAGTTTTGGAGTAATGAGAAGGAAACCCACAGTTGGACACAGAATTTTTTCCAACAGACTGTAGGATTGCTGTCACAACATACAACTTCAGAGCTCAAATGTTTATCCATCTTGCACACAGAATTTTATGTTGATTGTATGATCGTATTGACTAGAAAGAAATAAGGTCACTACACAGTGAGGCATTGAGCTTATTACTGATGTTGTAAAGGATTGTTTTTCTTAAGTAGGAGCAAGGATATTGATAGCTAAACTATACCCCTGTGTTTGTTTTGGGTAGACATTTTGCTGTAATTCAATTTATGGGAGGGATCTTTCTCTTCAAAGCATTGGACATGTCTGCATAATAATAAGAGATTATGCTCTATAATTCTATATATTGGAGTGGTTGAAAACAGGTTATTAAAGTCCAGCAGAAGTTACTGTGTAGTTTTGAAATGCAAAAGATAGCACCCAAAATGACAACCAGAGTGCTGACTTTGGACACCTCCAGTCTTTGGAAACAAGGGTGGTGTTCATTCTTGCATTTCTTGGGTTGGAAATTAGTGTATCTGAGTGTTGCATAAAAAGAAAAAAAAATGCATATGATAGAGAAAACCAATGAAAATAACTAGCTGTGCAAACCTTAGAAGGATGAGAATTGCAGTGTACTGAAAGGAGTTGTTTTTTTGTGTTTGGTTTGGATTTTTTCCTCTTGGACTGTAAGCAAAGCAAGAGGTTACTCTGTATTGAGCAATGTTTGGTGTGGCAATGGGGTATGGAAGAAACCAGTTTGGGGTTATGCTGTAAGAAGAAATTCTAGGGGTAATTCTTTTGGGTCTGTAAGCATTCAATCCATATTCCAGAGTTTGGAAAGTGATTCTTTCCAGTAAGCAAATCCAATTTTTTTTCTCCTATCTGAAACCGTAAGAGTTTTTCTAAGTAGTATTATACAGAGTTCAACTCTGTACTATAAATTCTTACCTCCGCGGCTGTGTCCGTGTGGCCAAGGGAAGCCTGGACAGCAGACCTTTACACTCCAGACCAGGAGTGCAGCTGTCAGCGTGGCCCTGTGTGACCTGCTGAGGCTTGGAGGTGCCTTGTGGTAGTGTCCCAGCCCTGCCAGCCCACGGGCAGCGGCCAAGGTGCCAGTGCTGCACCCTCGCAAGGTCTTTCCTTGGGTATAGAGCCAAAGATCGATCCTGCGGTGGTGATTTCCCTTGGCAAATGGCACTTTGTGACAGAACAGCTTCTTATATTTGCTGAGTTTTCATTGTCAAAAAGAAAATATATTTTTTTTCAGACACAAAGTTAGCTTACTTTTATTATGTTTGCTTTATTATTAATTTTAATATTATATCAATATACTCAATAAAATGCCCAGGTATATTTGCATATATAGAAAAACTTTTGACAATAAATATCTAAATAACTGAAATGAAAACCAGCAAGTGATTACTTTAGAATGAATTAAAAGATAAATGAGGCTGAGTTCACTAGGATGTTTTCTCTGGCCATTTTGCTGGTAAATAGGTTCTGAGTTTTCTAAAGCAGCTAAGCGAGGAACAAATTGAAGTGTTTTGCTTTGATTATATCATGTCATTCAAATTCCAGAGGCACTGCAGACTGGTCTAAAGTAGCATTAAAGAAACTCAGTTATGTTATTTATAGGCATTATACCACTGATGCTCCTGAAATTTAAACATGATGCTTAATTATTTTTTCTTGCCCCATCAGTATTGCTTTCATCCATTTCTACTGCTGCCTTGTACTTGAATGAGTTGCATAGAGCCCCAGAAAGCTTAGTCTTGTAATTTCATTTCTTTGAAAGTGTGCATTCACGTTCAAAGATGCACAGGTTCAGATAAAGTTATTTTCTAAATTGTTTCAATTTGACATGTCCATGTCCAAATAGGATCCTCTGAAATCTGTTGAAGCCAGACTTGGAAATACTTGAATTTGAACTTTGAAGGGAATGGATGCCAACTAGGCAACACTTAATATTGGTTTGGCTAAATAAGAGAAAATTATGAGAACTGAAGAAAAAACTGTCTCCCTCCTTGCCCTGTCTCCTTGGTCCAGTTCTGCACAAGTTGTTTTCACTAATGCACACCCCTTTCTTTACTGGGATTGGAAAACTTGATAGTTTGATTCCTGCCCAGTTTGAGAAACTAACCTTAATATATCAATTCAGATGAGAAACACTCTTTCCCTAGCATACACCCATGGAGAGTCCTGACGGCCATTTGGATGAAGCCCAAGCTCTTGTAGTGGTTGCTGGTGGTGAAGGTCCAACTGTTTTTGTGCATAAGGGACCTCTGGGCATGGATGGAGCATGTATCCAACTGTAGGATCAAAGCCTTCATTAGCTCTGCTCAGGCTTTTGTTGGAGACTGATCTTTCATTTGCACAGATCTCTGCTTTACCACCGTGGAAGTGTGTAGCTGGGTCACATGAATTGGCAAACAGGCTGAGCAGAGAGGCTGTAACCACCACATTAATTCCTGCTCTTGTGGCACAGCAGGAACTCTGTGGCCCACCCAGCTGCATGTACTGCACCCAGCCCTACATACCCATGTAGAAACAAAGCTCATCTGGCTTCTTCAGCTAAAAGTTTTTACCAACCCTAGTTAAAGAATTATCCTTGTGATATAGTGCCTGCCTTCCTGTCATCGCTTTCTGGTCCTGAATTCACCATGGGGCTTGTACCACTCAAGAACCTGCGTATTTCAGAACAGCTTTCAGTGGGTTACTGTTGCTTTAATTCGGGGTGGGGGGGGAAGTCAGGACAGAGGGGTTTTGCCCAGGAGCTAACATTTCTGTAACAATGCCATTTATTGTCTGAATGATAGTAAGTGTAGTTTCATATGCACTTTGAGCCAGCATAAGCAGACATTACTGCCAAGAGCAGCAGTTCAACCGTCCCTATGCCTCTGGCTACTTGTCCCCATTCCAGAATAGCCCACTTTGGTGAACTACATTGTTTTCATTCAGATAAGTTCCCTGACCCACTCCCAGACATGGCCACACAGATACTTGTCAGCAGGGATGAAGGAGTGGAGCTGGGAACAAATAACTGGAACCTGGGGGGAGGGCAGGGCTGCCTCTTCTGGTGCCTGTCCTAGCATAAGCCAACTTCAAGTGTATGGGAAACTACTGCCTCACAGAATGTGTTATTTTACATCCTGCTCCTTTAGTACTTCACAGGGTTCCCACTTCAAAGTGCGTGTGCTGTAGTATCTGGTTAGAAGATTTGCCATGAGAGAGTATTTGTTATGTATTAGAAGATGGGCTCAGTTAATTAGAGTTTGGAAAAGGATTGGATCTTCTCTCTCAAGCCAAGAAATCTAGAGTTTATTGCAGGAACAGATTAGGGGAATGGTTCTGGAGGCATTTTAAAAATCCATCATCTGGAGGCCTGGATTCTCCTGGACTATTGGCTTTTTTTCCCTAGCAGATTTATTGGCCGGTCAACCCTCTGACTGTAGCAGCCTGTGCAAATTTAAGTGATTTTGAGTTACTGTATGCTGTAGATAGCTATTTCTTCTCTGGCTTTGGTTTTGGGAGAAAGCAGAAAGATGGGACCAGGCCACCTCAGCTACCTGTCTTAGCTGTACATGCGTTTGCTGCCCTGTGGAGTAAGGAACACCATCTGCTTCCAGTACTGGGATCCCTGCCAGCTGGAGAAACGCGGGGATACTTGGACAGACTGAGTGTGTTGCCCCATGAGCTATGATCACAAGGACCTTTTTGGTTTGTCGTGTTGTGCTTGCTGCATGGTTAACTCTATGAAGGGACTTGCTTATTCTTATGCAGGGCCATCTATACTCAGTCTCACCAGTAACGTCACTGCAACTTGGATTTAAGTGGCCAATTTTTTAAAAGCTGCTACAGTCTTTAGGTTCCTAATGACTCCTAAAACATGAAGTGAATTTCTATTCACTGAGATTGAAACAAAAATAAGAGGGCTCAGTGCTTTCTCCGCTGTGAGTTTTTCTTGCCTTTTCATGGATGAATTATTATAAAGGAAGCTATGTACCCATGGAGATGTGCATTATTATAATAACTGGAAGGGGCTTCCTGTTGAGGAAATAATAAGTGTATCCTGGGTTGAATAAACTCTGAGAGAAAATTCTCCTTCTGCCTGTCCCAGCATGGTGCTTCTCTGCAGGAGCCTGACGATTTCTACATAGAGCACAAGGGAGAAGCTGATTCTCACAACACCCATCTATGGCTGTGTTGGGGTCTCCAAATGGGAACCCACATGGGAGGTAACAGAGCTGGGAAATGCATTTACCTCCCACTAGATCCCATCTGCTGTCACCTGTCAGGCGAGAACCCTGCCCGTGATGAAGTGGGTATGATAGCACAGCAGTGGGGAAGCTGTGATGAGATGGGATCCATTTGCTGTGGGAAGGCTTCTGGCTGCTATGGGAGGAGAATGGCTCTTAAGGGAGAACTCTGTAATCTGAGAGTTTCAGAGAAGCAGAGCTTCTAGAATAGCAACCACTCAAGTGCTTTTCGCTATTAAGGACTTGTTGTAGAGGAGAGAATGAAAGGGAAACCCTCGAGAGTTCCTCTTCATTTTAGTAACTTCTGCAGCAGCAATCAGCCTTGTCCTCAGTCCTGAGTCAACTGCATAAGGATTGTAAATGGGGAATGCTGGTAGACAAGGCAGGAAGGATAACCGTGTGAAAACTGTTCTGCTAAAGTCTTCCTCCTTTCTCTATACATTTACTTCTCCTGTGCACCTTTTGGACAGTTAGGGTCCTTTGCTGAAGAGTATCTGCCCAGGATTGTCATAGGTTTTTTTATTTTAGATTTTAAGTTAGGTGGGGAACATACCTGTTCCAGCAGGGAGAGCAGAGAACCATGTGGAGTGTACGGCTGTTTGAAAAAAAGAAAATGTACAATAATTAAAGGAAATCACTGACCTTGGATTAAATGTTGCTGTCAGCAGCTCAGAGCATGGAGCTCTGTGTGGCTGTGGGGCGATTATGCAGATCAAATGCACAACCAACCAGAAAACAGGAGTTCCATTTTGTGAAAAGCTAGAATCGTGTAACAGTACCATGAGAGCATCCCTGCACCCAGGGTGGCTGGGCAGGACTCCTCCAGGCTGTATCAATGAGCCACACACACACAGGCCATTCAAAATTCTTCTTCATTCAAAATCTTTATGTTCTAGATAAAAAATTTCATGGTTAATCATTATCATCTTGTTCTCTTGCTAGGTAATTAGTATTGCATTGTTGCTTTGTGTCTTTCCCTATGTTCCCTTCATGTTAGAGAAGTTTAATTGACATTAAAAGAAGAGGAAATTAAAGGGATTTTAATCAGTTGGTCTGTCCTATCTGTTTTAAAAAGAAAAGCTGGAGTAATAGAAAAATAGACTGGTGTCTATGCTCTCTTATCATCAATTTTGCCATTCATTACTGAATTTATGAGAATGTCTGCTTTGCATATTTAATCATATAACAGATTAAAGTGCTGCTGGTGTTTCTTCCTGTTAGTGGGTCTATAGCAATGTTATAGGTGGTCAGTAGGCTCCTGCCTAGCTATTACCTCAATCTTTTTCAATTTTCACTCAGAAACAAACACTATGAGTGAAAAATGGACACTTACTGCAGTTTTCTCAAAGCATCTGTTGATACCTACAGCAAGACTTCATCTCATAAAGTGCTACGTGAGAAAACAGTTTTCTTAACTATGAAGACTTTAAGTGTATACTTGAACATAAGGGTTTGCCTAAAGTTTACTTCAAGATTTTCTGAATTAAGCATTAATTTTGCAGAATCTAAAAATGCACTATGTTATAAAATGATTTGTAAACTTACACTGAAGGCAGCAAGGGAGTAGTATAGGTCACAAAAAAGGAATATTTTCAACTATATTAAATATTTATTTTCTGAGAAAATTTTAAAGTAATCTAAATAACAAGTCCTTTCTGGAATTTGACCCAACAAATAAAATCAGTTTAATATACTTTAATGATCTGGTTTAAAAGAAAAACAAGTGGTCTCATTTTTCTTAACCGAAGATATTGAAGAGCTCTTATTTTTTTTAAGTGCTTCTTATAGTGAAGGGCAAATGTGGATTTTAAATATAGTGGTTTTTAGGCTCTCTTCTGGAATTGACAACAACAAAGAAAATCAGAGGCCATTAATATAGCCTTGGAGAAATGTGGTGGAAGAATAGAACTTCTGCAATTTATTGCAAGCTGTTCAGAGGTGAACTCAAACATGCCTCTATCAGGCAGTTGATGCATAGCAAATTGTCAAGGACTTCAGGCTATACACAGTGGAATAAGCAGGAGGGTTCCCACCGATGACAGCGTGCTTGGAGTCAGGCGTTGGAAATGAGATCCTGGCAGTTCTTCAGTGCAAGCTGATGGTGAAACTCCCATTGCTCCATTAGGAGCAGGATTTTATACAAGTTTTTGCTGAGACTTTATTCCCACAAAGTTTTTATTCTCCAAAGAAAGAAGGGCAGGAGATGCATCTCACTGGGGTCTCTGCTATTTCTATTTATGTCGAAAGCAGTTAAATGCTATAGTCAGGTCTGGATTTAGGAGCCTGGCTGGTAATGGGAGATGGTCTTCAGGAGCTTTATTAGTCATTAGGAGGAGATGGAGTCTCTCGTGAGAAGGTGCTTACAAGCTCTGGCTGTGTCACAAGTGTGACACGCTGATGGGAACATGCTGTGGAAATGATGTATATGGAGAGGAAGCTTCCTTGCTTTATATCCTCCTGTTAAGTGCGCTTGATCACCCACACCTCAGAGTCATGGAGATGGGTGGGGAGATGTGTCCTGAATCCCAAGGGGCAGTGTTGCTATTTCGTATTTTGTTCCTTTCTATTCTTGGCCTGTGATAGCAGGCTGGACAAATTGGTTATAAACCTCAAGACCCTCCCTAGGACTTGTCAGATCACTGTAAGCTAAACCTTTCTAGGTCTCAGAGCAGCTGATAACGTGTTCCCATGCACCCCTGAACACCAGTGACTGTCTCTCTGTGGTGAATCATTAGCAGGAAGATTCCAGCCTCTTCTGTTAAAGCAGTTAAAATGGAAA
>JAVSBS010018883.1:32355-46202 GCA_033124195.1 Coracias cyanogaster | reverse complement strand
TTTGATTTGCTGTCCATAGACTGATGTTGGAGATTATTTAGGAACTAAAAGAAAATAAGTGGTAGGTTGTCTTGTAATTTTGAGACTTGCTGTCCAAATATGATACCTGAGGTAGTTCCGATTTGACTGAAACAAACACAAACCTTTTTTGCTTTGGTTTTAATAAACCATGGGTTGGTTCCTCTGTTTACATGTTAGTATTTATGAGAATAATCATGTGTCTGTAATTACTCCTATGCTTAGTCTTCATCTTGCTTAAAGGCAGAAGGAATTTATCAAAGCAAAAATGGAAGTTGTTTGGTCCCAGATATAGAGTTATGTTCTTGCATGTAAAAAGTTGGCTGACAGACTAGATGAAATGCAGGTCTCTTCTGGGGGGCCTTTAGCCTCCCAGAATTATATTACATTACAATTATTGTAATATTATTATATTACAATATAATATACATTCCTCTCAGATTTTATTTCAGGTATCTTTTGGAGATGGTTTCTTTGGCTTTTTGAGGGACATAATCTGCATGAAAATCACATACTTCTAGAAACATCTGTGCCTTCATACTACAAGGATATCTGTGTCTGTAAATGAAAGCAAGCAAGGACAGGTGTGGTGTGGTTTTCCTGGGTGTGAGATGGTGCTTTATCCATAGCAGCAGCCATTTGCACTGAAAAAAGAAAATGTATTTACTGCTACTTTCTTTTCTGAAGCTTTTAATTTGGGAGATCCTTCAACTGCTTTAATTTCAGAATCTCTCTATAAATAGCTACACTGATATGGGAAAGCGTGGAGGTCATTTTAAAATGTCTTCTGTTTCTTATGATAATACTGCTACAGTAGCATAAAGGTGGCTTAGACAACATCTCAACTAGCTTACGTTATATGTTTCTGGAGGAGTGTAGCGCCAGCAGTACAGGGGTAGTTATAAGCTAAAAAGCCATCTGAAAAGCAAGGTAAAAAATTAGCAAGAGAATTCTTTACAATCCTTCAGGTAAAGACCTTATATCTACTATTTTGTGAAACATAACGATTCAGACAACACAGAAAGGAAAATATACATCCACATTATCCATCTGCCTTTGTGAGACTACCTTTAAAAGGCTCTTTGGGATGAGTGTGGAGGGAAACCCCTTCATTCTCAATTTAATACGGCTGGCACTAGAATACAGACAGGGGCATTCCTGAAGGAGTTCCTTTTCCTTTTAAGTGACTGCAGTCTCTAAGGGGAACACAGACACCACCATTAGCAGGGGAAGAAGAGAGCTGTGTTGCTTTTTAAGACGTGGACAAATAGAATACCTTGGAAAGGAAATCGAAGGAGAAAGGAGACTCAGACCCATGGACATTGGCTCCATGAACCATCACAGTCCTGTAATAGTCTTTGTAATAATTCCTGAAGAGGGCTACTTCCTAGCAATGGAGTTGAAGGACATTACACATTTCCAGTCTTCTCCTTTTCTTGTCCCTGTCTTGTTTCTGCACTTGATAGGCAGAAAGCTTTGCTTCAAATTAACAAAAGTCCCAATGGTTTCATAGTAATCAACAGCTTCCTGCAGGCTTTGCAGAGTGTCCTGATGTGAAGGCTGGAATCACGAGCAATTCAATCTGCACCGATGGCTCGGTCTGTGGTTGCTGCCTGAGCGCAATGAGGAAATCAGTAAGGTCTATTGTTGGACTTGGGTGTGATTTTCCTGTGGAGAGGCTTGCTCCCTGAAGCTCCACTCTTTTAGTCTGAAGTTCTCTTTATTTATTCTGGGATAGGAGCCTTTTTATAAAGACATATGTGCCTGTTTATTTCAATGAATTAGACCTATGGGAAGCCATTAACATCGGACTATGCTGTGTTAAAGCCCTCAGCATTACATGGCACAACTTTATCTGCCCCTTCCTAGCACTTCAGCAGGGCAACGCATGACAAGGAGACAGAGAGCCAAAGGGAAATGTACTCTTGCAAGCACAGTTCTTTGGAGCATAACCAGTTTATAGCATTGCTGATATGATTAGGAGGCCTTTGATAGGGAACGAGCCTCAAGAGGACCAGATTGTCCTAGTAACCTGTGTTGCTGGGCTGCTCTTTGCAGTGGGCCACAAGGGGGAGGTAAATGCTGCTTTATTATCAAGGAGGATAACGTACATCAGGGTGATGCAATCAGGATGATACATGAGGGGCTGGAGGCTGTCTGGCCAGAACTATAAAACCCAGACCTATGATGAGCTGCTAAGTCTTTGCTCTCATCTCCACCTTTCAGTGGTCAGACTCACAGTGTTTTCAAGCAGGAGCAGTGTCAGTGTGTTGCCTGTTTCACAGGTGGGCAACCTGCATTACAAAATGATGATGTTTGCTGACAAGGATTACTGAGAGGAGCTGGTTGATGAGGCACTGAATGCCTGTCTCTGGCCCAGGATGGCCTGTAAAGGGCAAGGGCTCCTTGTTTTGTCATCGTACTCTCTTGCTGCAAAATACCCATATTGTTGTATCGTTTGTCATACTGTGTGCTACTGTGCTGTTCCTCAGTGCTCAAAGGTAGCCTTTTGCAGTCCTTTTGTATCAGGTTTTATAGATATTTTCTATTTTTCCAGCTCCCCAAATATTGGCAACATGCTCTGGGCATTTGCTTAAGCAGAAGTTTTGCCATGCTTTGTTAGAAAGCTGTGACCCTTTTTGTGAAATGTGAGTGTTGCCCTCGGTTTTCAGCAAAGATGAGCGCGTATTTACAACTTCACATAATTATATTTTATGATAACCTGATGCTAATGTGAACACCAAATTGAACATAAGGATCTAATTGTACACTTCCTGCTGAATAATGCAAAGCAGTAGCAGTCATTAGCCTTGTGCTGTCTGAGAATGGCTCTTCCTTTTGTGGAGAGCACATAAATGGAAGACAAAGAAAAAAAAATCTTCTCACAAGGTTGTCATTGTTCCTTTCTCTCAAATCAGAAGCAGTGTCTTAGTGCATCAGATTCCCGGCATTGAGCATTCCCTGGTGTGCCAGATACTTAACAAGAGGGTGTAAAACATGTTGTACCAGCTAGCTTCTTTGCAATCAGTGGTTGCACTAAATGCCCATCTGGTCTTGAAATGTGTAGTTCCCTGCTAATATGGGGAAGTGGAAGAAGAGGAAGGAAATTAAGAATTTCACGTTGAGGCTGAAGGAGAGAAAGAATGAAAGGCAGCAAACGGGCCAGCATTCTGTTGGCAACCTATTCTGGGTGACCACTTCCACAGCATTCTGCAAACTGCCTGGGCCCAGATATTTCCAGGTTCACCTGCAGATTCAGGTTCAGGATGTAGTGTGAGGTCTTGATCTTCCAGACTCCTTTCACAGTAAGGAACCTTTCACATAGAGAGGATAGTAGTAGGAAGAGGAATTTTTAGGTAGGTAAAATCATTGGTTCAGATGAAGCGGAATACGAGACACAAGAACCTACAGACCTAGTTCATTAATGAAACTTGGTAATGGGCTGCAATGTTTTGACAAACTATCAAAACTATTGCTTTCAACTGTCTGACCCAAGTTGTGGATGCTCAGCACTTCTGCAAATCCAGGCCTTAGTGTGGGACTATTCATCAGTGCAGAGAACTGAAAAGTAATTCTGCAACAAGAGGAAATTAGAAAATAGAATGGAGTAACAGAGCAAAGTTTCCTGATGCGTGCCTCAGCCTTCCTCCCTGTCCCACTGGTGTTCAGGGAGCAAAGAAGGAGAGTAGAGGGGATCTTTTCCTTAATATAATCTCCCAGCAGGAGAGAATTTTCCTCTTTAATAGGCAGAGACCTGGGAGAGGGACTAAGAAAGGCCTGAAGGTTAAGCTTGTCCCCAGCAAAGTAAGTGTTTAGTGCTGGCATTTGGAACAGTGGCAGGATGTAATCCATAGCATGTTTCTCTTGTCTGTGCTGTGCAGTCACGTCCCACTTATAAACAGTCCTTATGTATTTACTCTGCTGGGATTCTGACTTGCACTGTGGGAGAACCAGGTAGCATCGTTCCTGCATATCCTTCCTGTCTGTCAGAAGAGCTTGGTGGTACCTGACAAGCCAGTAAAGCCATGGCCCTGAGTAGGTAAAAGTCCTAAAGAAGGTAAGAGTGACTCCCACATGCAGCTGAAAGTTTGCGAGTGCATCATTCTGTCTGTCGGTTTGCGGTGGGAGCACCAGCTGCCAATACACAGCAGTAGAAGCCCTGACTCACTATTATTCCTGTTTCTGGCAGTTGCAATATTTGCAATCACCATTCGGCTAATTGTTATGAGAACTGCCACTCTGCTTCACACATCTGATGTGTGTTGATTGTAGTTGTATAACAGAACAGTTTATAACCTTCTGCTTCTTGTCTGTGTGAAGGGGATGTTTCTTTTCACCCTTGTGACACTTGAGGAATAAAAAGCTGTCTCAGCTGGGGCTCTGCATGATCTAAGACTCGGGCTTGTCTCGTGTCATACAGCTCCCTTTATTCCCTTGGCACAAGGTGTGGAAGTAAAGGTTTGATTACATAAGTGTGGTGGGTTGTGCTTTCAGATTGAAAGGGTGATGGTCTGAATTTCTAAGAGTTAATAATGTCTGTGTAGTTTTCCAGGCTCTGAAGGTGCAAACCGTTGCACCCAAAGTCGACTTAATGTGATTTTGGGGGATTATGGGCAGAGTAGAAGTATCAGTCCTTCTGTGGCCCACCCTGAAGAGGATAGGAAGGATGCTGCTGGCTACTGCATGACTTACAGACTCGATTTCACAAATGTGCCTGTACGATGTGAACATAGGAAAGATGAAAGTAGTGTAAGTTTTGTTGCTTTTCCCTGGAGTTGAAGGCTTATGATTTGCCACTAAGTCTCATGCATGATATAAGTGATGTGGGAGAGTTCCTTATGCTTTCCTTTTTCCTCATGTTCCTTCTAGACCTGCCTAAATCCTAAATCCCAGGCTGTTTGGCACTGCCCAGGCACATTGCTTTGGTGTGAGTCAGGTGGGCTTGGCTTGGGACTCTGACAGTGCTGACTATTACTGTCTGTCGTTCTGTCCTCTGAGTTACTGCCTGACTTTGCTGCTTGTTTTTCTTCCTGATTTTGACAAATGTTTATATACAATAAAGTTTATATGTAATATGAAGATACCTACTATTATGAGTTCTTCATATATCTGTAGACTGACTGAAAAATGGATTTTACTAATGGGAAAAGAAAGTATCTCAATGTTTCCAGCATTGTGTTTCTGTCTGTACTATGTGCAGGTTGCAAGGGGAGTGAGGGTTTTCCTTTGGGGCTGGTTCGCTCTGTGCTTACCTTTCCACTCTACACATCTGCTCTCTGCTATAAATGGGCTTTTGGATAGATCTGTGTGTAATCCGAGCAGTGAACTTCCTCTTTTGGTAATTTCTCTTCTTTCTTTTTCTTTTCCTTTTCCTTCTCTGTTCTCATAACCTGAGCGAGAATGATTTGGCCTTGCTCAATGTCAGATCTTTGGAAAGGAACATTTTAACTATGGTTATTTGAGGATTTAAAAGCAGCAATTCTGGGGCATATTTTAAAAGAATATTATTTTCTTACTGAGAGAAAGAAGCAATACCTGTATTTTTCTGTCACATAGCTAAACTCTGTGCCTTCCCAGGTTGAGACTGTTTGTGTCTTTGTCTCATTTTTTGGTATTGTAAATGCTTCTTTATGAGACTTCTTTAGTACTACTCAAAATTTGTTGTCCAGCCCTTAGTCATCCTTAGAAGTGAAGCTGTGCCGTGTAATCACTAGCGATGGTCCCTACAGTTAAGTGTAGACTTGAAACCAGCTGCCTGCTTGTTTGCATGTCAGCTTTACTCGCTGTGATCCCTGGGCCTCGTGGGCACTGAGTGAGGGAACAAGATACCCTCTGCTCTGTGAGAGGTTTAAAGCACAAATCTTGTGTTGGTGACCTTTAGCAGCCTTCAACACGAATTAACAGGCCGCTCTTTCACCAAAGGCTGAGTCAGGTCTCCTGCAATGCTGACCTTGGTCTGACACCCTGTACGTGCTCATGGCCTCAGTCAGTCCCTGGGGCTCTGCAGCCAGCGGCAGGCAGGGGCTGTGTTACGCTGGCGCTGTTACCTTGCTCACGTAGCATTGGGACTGTATCTGCGAGCAATTGCTCCTCAAGATGAGTAAGGGCGTCTTTCATAGCTGTGTCTGGCTGGACATTTAACCTCGCTCTAACGTAGCTTAACAAGAAGTGTCTAAGCAGTCACTGAACTTTAAATAGGAGACAAGGTGCTTTCCATGATTCTAGCATGCACTTAAATACCTTTGTGAATCTAGATTTTGATTACTTAAGAGTGGCATTTCCTTGAACTCCTTGAAAGTCCCTGGAGTTTAGCTCAATTTAGCTGGGCTTCCAAGCGAACTAAGGCCACATGCTCTGATGCCTATGAAAGTTTTACAAGTCTACCCACCTAAGCAGAGAGTAATAGTAATGATGATAAATGAAATGTGTATTTAAAAGCAACAAAGAAGTTCGGTCAAAAAGCCCACTAGGAGGCTTAGTGGTTATATGAAAGGAAAAAAAGTTGTCGAAGAGAATGGGTCTGGTGGACAACATCACAACACTTTTCTGGGAAATGGCTTAAAATGGCATGTAACAACACTTTTCTAATCCTTCAGGAGCAGAGAAAAGGCTTTCAGCTCTCTGCTTTTAGCACTTACGTTGTCGCTTGGCTTTATACTTAAATCCGAATAATTTAATATTTAGCTGAGAGTGAATGTATTTAGGAGCAAGAGGGTGAGAATGGTAGCTTGCAGTCTGGAAGGCTTGGTGTTTTAGGCATGATTTTTTGATTTTTGAACAGAATGAAAATGCTCTTGATACATTGATAAACAATAGTTTCTTTGAGCTTCTTAAATAAAAAGGATGAGTGGGTGTTCTATAGAATGACATCTTGTGCATGCAAAACTTTTCTTCTGATGGTTTTGCCCCTTGTCGTTCATATCTCACATGGTTACAGCTGAAGCACTGCTATTGTTTTGTAAGGTGAATAATTTTTCCTTCCAGTATGTTCCTGCTTATGCTGCTTCACTTAATTTTCTTTCAACAGATCAGCTTATTGACTTAACTGTGTAGTCAGTAGAAAGAGGGACCAATCCTGTGAACACCAGAGGATAAATCTATCGGGCAGAGAAGCAGGACTTAGTGTTAAAGACAAGTCAATATGAGACTGTTGTCCTGAAGTCCATAATCTATTTAAGATGTTGTTTCAACATGCTTTAGTATGTACGTTTTCTTGTAGAGCCACTGGCATTTGCTGTGAGATGTGTGTACGTACCTTGTCAGGAAAGGATGGCTGCGCAAGGCTGTCTTCTGCTCCCTGAGCGTGGGGCCAAGGTCTGCCCATGGGGGTGATGTAGGTACCTGGTCCAGCGCTCACTGGCTTCCAATGGAAATCCTCAGTATTTGACTCACAGGTATTCTTGTGCTGCCTTGGCAAAACTAAAACAAAAAATCACTGTGTAGTAGTATTTCCAATATCACAAACTTACTTAGGAAGTTTCTGTTTATTATTCTGTAACCCTTTTGTTTTCTTAATCTCAAAGTAATGAAGAAATTCTGTCTCTGTTCCAAGCCCATATGCACAAAGACACTATTCTGATATGGAAATATGGAACGCAGTGGGCAAATTTTCTTGAAAGGATTTATTTTTCTATAAATTTTATAAAGGCATTTCAAACCTACCACACTCTAAATATATCATGTGGGAGCAGGGGTTGTTTATTGCTCTTTTGGGTTTTTTTTGTTACAGTATGACTGCTTTGCACCAGTAGCTATTGGTATGTTGCCTTCATGAACTAATGTTACATTCACACTTCTTCCTGTTCACCAAAAATTGAGACTCTAGTTAAAAATCCACTCGCTTCTGTTAAATGTTTCCAGCTGAGAGACAAATCAGGCCTGTGCCATTTTCTTTGGTAGCCGTCAGTGTCATTTTCCTCTGAGGTACATTTTGTAAACTATGACTGTGATTGTTTTGTAGCTATTGCTTTCAGACATGCCATGTACTTCATCTGTCAAAGCCAGGAAATATGGCTTAGCCTAATTATGGTGTTTGTGAGGAACAAACTAATCAGCTGAGTTCTACTTTATTATTTCCAAAGATAGACTTAAATAGATGTATGTACATAATGTGGTGGTTCTTTGTGTGGTCAGGAGAGCTGACTGGGACATCTGGGAGAGAGGAAGTGGCTTGTGTATGTTGTAGCTCTTGCTGCTGGTTTGTTTCCAGAACCTACCAAAGGAAATGGGCGAAGGATGCTTGATGTTTTGCCCCACTTTACTTAACCAGGTGTGTTTTTACCTGTGATTGATTTTTTTTTTTTTTCTTTTTTTGAGATGGTTAAATGGCAGCACTTCTAGGCAGTTCTCTAGATAGATGCAGTTCTTATAGTTGATACAGTATAGACACAAATACTGAGGTTTGTTTTTAATCAGAAAGACAAGTTGCCTTCTAGAGGTTAATTTTCCTGCTTCTCTTTGGAAAGATGCTCCTAAAATGTCAGGTTGCTCTGTGCTGAAGAGCCACTACCTGCCTGCGCAGTGCTTTATTTTACATCTGGACCTGTGGAATAGCTTGCACTACTCAAGGAATGAGGTATTATTTGTTGTGTGTGAGTGGCAGCGGTACCACAGAACCTCCTCTTCTTCCCTGTGTGCCTGGAGGAGTAAGTGGAGGGACTTGCTTGAGTGAGAAAGAATAAATAAAATCTATAGGGAGTCTTGTCAGAGTCCATCTAGTAAAGAGAACTTTACAACATGAAGAAGTCAACTGGGTTAAAGGCTCAAGACAGCTTTCTGAAATTCCAGAGCTGAGAGTTCTTTTCTGACTGTAAATAACCCGTTAGAAGCTTGTCACAAAGGAAGATACTACATAATGGATAGCAGTGCAAATCCAGCCATCAGATTACTAAATTAAATAATTTCCGTAAAATAAAACCTGATGAATGTTTTCAGTGGATTACAACTAATAGGAGATGCTTGACCATTTAGATTTTTTTCAGTGTGGTCTTTAATGAAAGTACCTTTTGGGCAGTTTATTGAGCTAGAGTTGAGGACTTTTCTGGAAATGTTGACACAAGAATGAGTCATCTTACCAGGAAAACACTAACCACGTACATGGCTTTGAGTTCTGTATTTACAGTGGAGCTCTGAAATGCAAGAATGGCACATGTATATACAAGCTTATTTGCAGTATCTTCTCTTTCATAATGGATGTTTCTAGTCTGCTCCGAATCTGAGGATGGGTATGCTCTGTTTGCAAAGTTCTGCTGCCCATATTTGTCTTGTGATATTTAATGAATACTGTTTCACAAGGTTGTACTAATTGAGTTAGCTTAGGGTTCCCTCTGTGTCAACGCAAAGTCCTGAGGGTAGCTGAGTAATACTGTATGCTTGATGTCAGAAATGGTCTGTAGAAAATCAGAACAACGTAATAATCATGCGCATGCTGCTTACCTGAGAAAAAAGTGAATCCAGTCTCTTCAGGAATGAGAGCTTCTCTTTTACTGGAACTTCAGTTATTTCAGAACAAAATTTCAATCTGAAATGAAAAGCTGAAATATCAAGATTTTCTGCAGCTTGGAAATTAAAAAATAAGTGTCAGGACAGTTCTACCACTTCTTTTTATGACAATACTGGAGTAGTTATTCAAATAAAATAGGCTTAATTGAAATACTGATTTTAACTCATTTTGAATTTGTTATTTTAGTTGTGCTGATTAACTTTTCTGCTTAAATATTAATTCTGAATCTATACTGAAGTATATCAAAATGAAACAGATTTTTCGTATTGAAGTGTAGATGCTCTGATAGCCTTGCACTAAAAAGAAGTTTAAAAATGAGCCGTTTTGAATTTATATTCAACTCTTAACCTGTATCTCAGAGAAAGCTAACTTCACAAGTTCCCTTCTTTATAAATAGAATATGAGAACTGTGGAAAGCTTCATTCTAAACTAGTGTCCTTGAATCCAGATGAGCTGCTTTGCTTGACCCTGAGGTTATTTAGATGTGAAGTGTATAGAAGTGGTTCTTTATTTTCCACTTCTGGGAAATGTCTCTTGCATAGGTCAGGTCCGAACCATTCGGACCCAGTTTGTACGGTGTGCAATGCATGGACCAAAGCAGCAGTCTCTGACACCTTGGCTTTGAGTAACTACAGAGCAATGTCACCATCACTGACTCTATGCAGATAACAACTGTAGCATTTGACATGGGACACTCAAGCTGTGGACAATTGTGGACAATTTTTAAGAAACTGGTGATTTTTACATCTCTCAGTTCTAATGGAGTTAAATGGAAAAATTGATACTCAAATGGAAATTGCTCTCTCTTTTCCTTTCCTAGATATTTTTATTTCCCTTTCTTGTCTGATTACTTCACCAAATCTCTTCCACTGGTTCATCTTGGCCTTTCAAGGACTTGGTGTTACAGCTTCCTTTCCTCCTTAATAAATCTTCCTGTGGTTTTGAACAATGGGAGGGAAGTGGTAGCCAAGACAGCTTGGACCATTAGAGTGATCACCTGTCGTATTTTATCACTGGTAATTTTTCTCTAGCCTAGCTGCCTATTGTTGTTTGCGCCTTTGTTGTTCCCAGACTGCGAACGTAATCAGTGAGTTGGAAAGTTTTCAGGGGTGGTGGCTGTATTGCTGCTTGCTTCAGGTTCAGATTTAGGCTAGGTCGGGCATCTTCCAGTTTTTGGCAGACTCAGCCTTACTTTGTGTATGCAAGGGGGTTAATAGTGAATGGGGTCATTTTATATAAAGCTTTTCTGTTGTTTCTCTTCAGAAAACACATTTGCACACAGCAGCTTTGTTGTGTCGTATCTGGGATCCTGATTAAAGTGAAGTTAATATCCTTTTTTTATTTCTGACATTTTAGAACACAGAGAGCCAGACCTGGTAATGGAATGCTTGCTGTATTTTGATGTGTTGCTTTGGGATTGTATTCAATAGCATTACTCAAATAATAAAAAAAACCCCACACATCATCATCATCTTAAGACAAACCAATGTGAGTTCAGGCTTTTCATAAAGCAACTTGTCTCAGCTGTAACTGGTAGATTTTACATTGTCTTTACCTCAGACGGCAGTTGGTGTTTAGTGACCCAGTTCTGCTGCATTGTTTTTTTAGGATAATCTCAATATTTCACCAGCCAAACTGCAACTCAAGTTGAAGGGTAACACTGAGTATCCAATGTCTACCACAGCTTACTCTAATGATGTTGAGAGGCTGTTCAGCATGCTGTGAAGTCCACTGGGTAACAGCATGAGGCAAAATGGGTAGAGAATGGTATTGTTCTTTATGGTCGCTGATTGTAATACAATCCTCCTTTTACTTTCATTTCTTAAAAATCAAAGTAGCCTAAGCAGAAAACATACAATAAATCTTGTTTACCTAGTGAACCTGTTCATTGAAGGCTATGGCCATAAATCAGCAGTTATCAGTGGCAATTTTTTGAGAATTTCAGGGCCTGGGGCATTGTGCAAAATTTCAAGAGTGATGCAAACAAACCTCTGGGTGGTTCCAGAGAGCCAGGGAGGGTTGTCTTGTACTGCAATTACTGCCAGGCAATGGTCTATCCACCTCACTGTTCATACTGTGTTCAGTCATGTTATCCTTTTGTTTACTCTGTAATGCAAGCCCAAAAATCTGACTGACTTTTTTTTGTTATAGAAGAATGTTTTTGATAAATGCAGCAGTTCAAGGGATGTGGTGTCTGGCATGGTTATGACCTCAGGGAGGAAGAATACATGAGTTTGGACCTGTGCCTCCACACATGTGCTTTTCAGGACAATTATGTCTGTGTTCCAGGCAGAAAGGAAGGCAATAACTTCCCAGCTATCTAAATGCTCATTTGGACCGTTCCCCGTCTTCATTGTAACTGCACTTGCAGCCCGACCCTACTACAAGGCAGCTGCCTGCTAGCACTTGGCATGAAAACTTTACAAACAACCTGTTTCATAAATTAGTTTGTGTTTGGTACAGTTGAACCAGAAAATTTCACTTTGTGATTTTCTCCATGTCCTTGTTCTCTTCCCCTTAGTCAGAGGAGCCTTGAGTCATGTTCCTATTTGGCTATTCTGCTTCCAGCTCAAATGGAATAGATTACTCCTTGGAACTGGGTTATTTACTAAATAAGTTTCAAGTAATTCCACCCTAGGAAGCAGGGGAATGTCCGCAGAGAGTGATGGCGTAATTAAAAAAAAAAAATACAGTGGTGTTGTATAGCAGCAGTGCAAAACATCACAGTAATAAGTGTGCACTGAGAGTGAATTCTGGGATTGAGAGTTTTTGAGCAGATTCCTGAGTTATGCACCTAAATCAGTGACCTGCCTTTCAAAACAAATGAGCCTCTGACAGATTTCACTACCTTTAATTCTCCTTTCCCTCAGGTTGCCTGTCACATGAATTGGATGCTTTAGCTCACTTCTGGGATATGGCAGCGCTTCATTCTTTTGTATTTTTTTAACAGTGAAATGGTAGTCCAGGGCTAAAGCACTGGCATGAAACTGAGGAGACTGGGATTTCAATTCTGGCTATACTCCAGACTGCACGTGACCCTGAGCAACTCATTTGATCTGTCTGTGCCATGGTTCTCAGTTATGAAACAGGGCAAGTCCTATTTTTCACACAGCTTTTTCTCCTCTAGCTCTAGTTTGTCACCTCTCCAGGCCAGAGGACTATTTCTTACTGTGGGTACATTCAGTCCGTCATGCAGTGTGGGACCTAAATGTAATTCTGCTGCTAGCTGGATAAAGTAAAGAGCAAATCATTATACAGAACCTAAAGGACTTGGGGCTCACTTTGCTGCCATTTATGTTTGCAGAAGTTTTTCTTCTGTATTAACTGAAGTATTGACTACAGTTCACTCAGGCTTTTTCAGTGCCTTGTTAGAAAGTGTTTGAGAAGCATAAAAAATGAGTGTGCTGCAGTGATGAGTTATGCATTAAAATCCTCTACACTTCCTTTCTCCCTTATTAGACAGACAGATCTCCATGGCTACTCTGCAACAAGCTCTGAAGCTCCTTTACCTTTTTTTTTTTTTTTTTTGCTATTATTTCCTTCGTCCAGGATTTTCTTGTTTGAAGCATTCCAGTTAATCGAATTAGACTTGCATGCTCACTGATGACCGTGCTAAGTGTATTTAATTAAAAAGACTGATTTCTTTGCCAGGGAATGGCTTCCTGACTTATTTCCAACTCAGCGTTCATGTTTTCCAAGACAATATTTTATTTACAGACACCACATAAGTAATTTGCCTTGCCGTGACATTTTCCAGCTATCTAAAAGAAAGCTACTTCCTGCTATTTTTTCAGTGGGTGCCTTTCTATCAGGGGTTTCCTTTTTCAGCCTATGTGTGGCTTATGGTGATACTTCATTTAGTCAGAATTTTTTTCCAAGTTAGGGAAAAGAATCACTTATTGACCTGATTTTTATTGCTGCTCTGAGCCAAAAATCACCCATAAATTGAGCATCCTCTAACTTTTATCTGAATGAAATGCTGCAAATTTTGTTAAATATTTCTCTCTCTTGGAAGAATGTTGGAGTGTCATCCAGCCCAGAGGAATAGTTTCATTTTTGTTATTAAATAATCTGGTTCTGTTCTTTACCAAGTTATATTTTAAATGAGTGTGGTTAAATTAAATGACCCTTTATAGTGGCTGGCAAGACAGAGTGGTTTAGTGCCTTTTATCTCCAGAGACCTGAAGGCCATGCTTTTGGTCCAGATAAGGCTGTTTTGCACCTCTGAAGCAGTATTAAGTGATATTCAGCCAGCCTCAGAAGGCTACTGGCACAATCCTTTATAGCTGGAGAGCACTTCACAGAGACTTCTAAGAAAGTTCCTTTC
>JAVSBS010018883.1:0-32348 GCA_033124195.1 Coracias cyanogaster | reverse complement strand
GTGTACCAATATAGTGCAAAAAGTTGGTTGGAAAACTCATGACTTATGCTCAAGAACGAATTCTGGCACTGATTTCCTACGTCAGGTCACTCATAATCAATATTCATTTGGATTTATCCAAGTCTAGTGGATATTGGCCACGTCACAGGGACACGTTGCAGTTTACTCAAAGTATAACATGCCTGCTTGCCAGCTCCTGGAGTGACCAGACCTGTGGTCCTGGGCAATGTCTGCTACTCATTCCTGGCAGAACTGTCCATTGCTTTTGTTTAATTTACCCTACCTTCAATCCACAGCAACTCATCTTACCTAGAGGGGTAGTGTTTGCTTATGTGATGGGCCCAGTCCAGCATTCTCTGGTGGTGTTGAGAGTTCTTGACTTCAGTTTGTCAGGACCAGGCTTGGATTTTGTAATGTCGATGGAAAGTGTCTATGGAAAGAGCAGATGGGTGTGTTGGAACGTTCCCAGCACAGACGTGCAGAGGTAATGGTGTTCTCAGGTTTGCCCCATGCTTGCAAAACTTGAGTAGCTGTGAGAACAACTGCATTGCTCAGCCCCACAGCCTCTATGTGTGGAACATCTATATTGTGGAAACTTTGGGCTTTTGCAATTATTTTAAGTTTTGTGTTATTGACTTTGATGAAACGGCAATTACTTTCAGGATTTTAATTTCTGTGAGTTTCAGTGGGGAAGTTGTTTTGATAATGTAGAAATAGAAAAGCTTTAAAAAGTGGTTGCAGAATAAAAGGGATTTGACTGACCAAGAAAAACGAACCTTCAACTATCTAGGGGGGATCTAATGGGAGGGGCAGAGATGTGTAAAGTGACACTGGATACTGTTGTACTGGCTAAGTGAATCCACATCTGGTTGTGGAGCAGGCAGGTGTCAGTCTGTCTCTGACAGCTCTTTCAAACCTATAACTTTGGCTGCTTCTATGGTGATCTGGCTTTATTCTAATGTTGATGGAAGCCTTGTTGAAATTTAGGAGCCCAGGTACTGGATTTTATGTGGTTCAGTGTTACTAATGAAAAAAGTTTTATCATTTCACTCTCCAGTAACAGCTACAAAAGTTACTCATGCAAGTGTAGCAGAATTGCCTCCGATGACAATGCAGTAATTGGACATTTGCTGTAAAAGGGCTGGGTAAGGAAGCAATTGGATTTATACCATGCTGATATAGCAGCATTTAACATGGACTGGAGGAACACCCAGATCTGCAAGCCTAGACTTTCCGGGAAGTTCAGATCCTTTGGCTTCTTTCCTTTAACTTGCTGTTGGTGCACTTTTCAGCGCTGGACTCTGCTGAACTCAGCTGAGCTAATCTGAGGCAGCAGGAGCACTGTGTGCTCCTCTCCTGTGCTATAGAGTCAAGGCTTTAGTGGCCAAACTGTAATTTGATTTAAAAAAGGAAAAGGCGTTGGGGGTGGGGGGGAAGGTGGAAAAAAAGAACTTGCAGTTACAGGACAGTCTCAATGAACTTTCTAGCTGTCATCATAATAACCTCTATTGCATTATGTTTGAAATTTCATTATGCTCTCGTCTGACACTGATTCACCTAGACAGCGAGAGGGTATTAAGACCAGCTTGTCAAGTAGTTGCAGTAATAAAATATTTCCTGCGTTTCTGTGGAGAGCTTTATAGAATTAAGGAAAAAGTAGAAGTACAGCTGATGAGGGCTTCATGATACTTAATACCCCAAGGCTTTCTGCTTGTTTCTCTATTGCACAATTTGTACTGGATTTCACAGATAAAAGACTAATTTTGTGGTTTTTTTGGCTTAATTTGTTTTGTCTGCTTCATGCAACTAGGTGATTTAAATGGTCCACAAGTGAGAGATACCTTGCGGAGAAAACTTAGTTTTATGCTTCATATTATTCAGACTCTAAAGCTCAAAGTAATTGAATCTCTACTCAGAAATGAAGATTGAGTATTTTTATTTTAAATTTAAGTGTCTATATAAACATGATGCCTCAGGGCTTTGCTGATTTATAATATATATGATTTGAAGGGTGCCTTGGTGGCTTCAGCAGAACTCTTTTCATTATATTAGTCTTTGGGAAAAAATATGCAGCCCATAATTCTTTCTTTTCCTACACTATAATATTGCTAATGCTCTTTTCTGTCATGATCCTGTATAATACTATTAGCTAAGCAGCTGTTCTCTACCTCAGACACATGACAAAACACCTTACAATATTGGTCCCTCCATGTACTAATGATAATCTCCATGCGGTTTTTTCACTCTTTTTGTTTTTGCCTCCACCCTCACTGCTTCTCAGCCAGGTGGCTTCAGCCTAATGACCATAAGAATAGATGAGCTCATGTTTCCAGAGCCTGCTAAAATCAGACCACCATTCTTTTGAAGCACATATGGTATTATTGTAAACAGTAGGATAGCTGCTTTCATCCCAGAGCCTGTTCACTTTGAAAGGCAGGTCTTGAAGGCCTGTGCAGTGTCTTACTGCCTTCTGTGGGGCCTGACCCAGGTCTGAAGGGTGACTGATCGGATTCCCAGCATGTGATTTAGCTGCCTCTTGCCAGAGTGCAAGTTCAGAGATATGAAGCATGTTGAGTGATTTCACTCATCCTTTTGTGTGACTCGATTCCCCTGGCAACAGGTGCTAAGATTATGTCACCCATGACAGCAGTGGCTGATGCAGGAGGTCAGTTTGATCTTTTCTAGCCAGCTGGCAGGCTGTGCTATGGTTTAATCTGTGTCAGATGTTTCCAGACACAACAAGTTCAAAATACATTTCTTTAAATTAAAATCCATGGCAGGTCAAAGAGCTGCCGTTAGAGTGATCAGAGAAATGTCCTCAAGAAGCCCTAGTGGGATCCAAAGTGAATGCTACCTGGTAAAGACATCCAGTTCAGTTTTCATTTGAGACCCCAAATCTTGGAAGTTGCAGAACTGGCAATTCTAATATGAAAGCCAGCTCAGCCTGACTCTAAGGTTTCCTGATTCTGTAGTTTCCTGTAAAGACCTCTTGCCTCCTCTTTCACTTCATGGATGGCCAATGGTCCATCCTTTATAAGGCAGTCCAGGGGTGGAATTTTGAATGGCCACACGTTTGAGTGGTAAGCTCATAAATGCAGTAGTTTATGTGCTGTAACCTGATGGTGAGACCATAGTGTTGCTTGAAGAACTGTTGCTTTCCTCAGGGAGCAACAGTGAATTTGCTGCTGGTTTGCTCTGGCTGTTTTGTGACACTGAATGTCTTCCGTTGATGTGCGGTGAACTGGGGAATTAGACTGGGATAAGTGCTCCTAGAGGCACTTTTTATTTGCAAGCTTATTCTTGTCAGTCAGGTAAGGACAGTGGACAGAAATATCTATTGCTTAGGATAAACCCCTCACTTTCTGCAGAAATGCAGCAGATATGAATTGAGATTTTTTTTTTTTAATTTTTTTTTTCTCCTTCTAGACTCCCTTACTGGCCATTGAGAGATGAGCTGGCCTCCTTTTGTGTGCGGGAGGCAAGAGTACCTTCTCACAGTATGAATTCCATGCTTTTTTAAAACCTCCTTTTTCTATGGGCTCCATAGAAGAACATTCATTCTGTATAGAACTGACAAGAAAATTGGCTTTAAAATTGTTCATATTATTTGAGAATGGTGTTTTCATTGCTGGTACTTTAGATACCAGTGTAATAGGACCCTTAGAAAAACCTAAGACAGTGAGACTGAGCTGTAGTCAGGGTGGTATTAACGCTTCCATTGTCATTTTTCAGCACAGACTGAAAATGTTTATGCTTAAAGGAGTTATAATTTTGCATATTTCCTGGTAAACTTTTACCCAGACTTCTTTTCAAGCTCTGTGCAGGAGTCCGTATAGGTATACATACAAAAGAACCTATGTTTTTATCTTTTCTTTGCTGGAACGAAGTAGTTGCTTTCCATAGTTTGTTGTGCATGTGAGATGTGACTCTAATTTGTATCAAAGGAGCATGTTGGGACCCGTAAATTCAGACTGTGCAAGGCCTAATCTTATTTTAAGGAACAAGTGCTAGTTCATGCACAGATGCTAATACATGCAAGCCCAGGGAGGGTGTACATACACAGCTTTTCATGGTCTAAAGGGAATGCTAGCATTTGAAAGATACCTGTAAATCACATTTTTTATTGAACTCTGTCCCACACATCCCTCGGGCCACTGGCTATGAATTATCCCATGCTGTTGGCCTGTTCTTATCCCTGGGCTTTCCTTATCCACATTTGCATAATTACACGTGTTACCTAAATACACTGTATACCTCAGGAAGAATGTTTATTTTTTATTTTGACTACTATTTGATTACCTAGTATGCTGCTTGTTTCTTCAGGAGCCATAGAGTAACAGTCGGGGCACAATATGTACTTCCAATGGATTAGTAGGGGTATATGTGGCTTTAGTTCCTTGGAAAACAAACATTTTGTTTACTATGTGCAGAAGCAGCCTCGTTTCCACTGAGAGCAAATATAATACATCAAACTAGGAATATTCCTCTCATGCCTAACTAAACAAAGCAAATTAATGTGTGGTATTACTTGCTCTAAATACTTCTGGGAAACATTTGGAGGCATTCAGGAGAAGTATTTGCAGTTCTGCAACCTTCATAGGTGGAAAAAAAAAAGAGAAAGAAAAAGAAAGGAAATGCTGTCTATTAAAGAAAAACTATTTTGTTTGAGATCAATGCATTTTAAAAATCCGCCTTTACATTAGTTATGAGTTTTTCACTTTGCTTTGACTTCCAGTCCCAGTTTTGAGTTCTAGGAAAATATGTTCCCTTTATGACCCTGCCCCTGCTTTTCCAGCAGCACAGCTATTATAGAAAGGGAAAATTAGTTATCAAAATTAGGATACAAATGCCAAAATTTTTCATTTTGATGTATTGATCTGTGGGGCAGACTCAAAAGAAAGATACATGGTATTTCCTACTGAACTCTGGATATGGGCAAGCTCTCTACTCTTCCTTCCTCAAGAATTCAGATTTCTTTCTTGTGGAAGACAGATTATGTGGTTAAAAGGAATGAATTATGTCCATGGAATGACAAATCGGTAGATTGATGTGACTTGCCCATAGTCAATGAAGAGGTCTGTGTTAAAGCAGGGAATTGTTTTGTATCTTGTGAGCTCCAGTATTTGGTGGCCTTTTCTGGAGACCTTGGGTTTTTTACTTTTTGTTATTTTTCTTTTCTTTTTTTTTCTTGTCTGTCTTTCTTGGCCAATTTTCTTTAGTGGCCTGGCAGCATCCCAGATGCATTCTGATAGAAATCTGAGAAATGAATAGAAAATAAAGTAATACAATGGAAGAAGCAGTCAACCATTTCAGTGACAATAAGAAAAGGTGTGGGGGAAAAAAATAAAACAATAAACCCCCTCAAACCTCTCCCATGATAAAAGCATCACTATTCATGAGCCATTACTGAACTTTTCTTTCTAACATCAGATTATTTTTTTTAATAGCTTCTTTGAGGAAGGAAGAAATAGAATCAGAGCTGCAATGGAAAATGACAAGTGTTTAGGTTTGTATTAGTTCCAGCTAATAAATGTGAATATTGCTGTGAGCCTCTTCCAAACTGATGGGCATAACAACTGAAATTCCATTCAAGCCAAATGAGGGAGCAGTTAAAAACATCTTTATTTAGTGAGGGCTGAAACAGTAGAGGCTGCTGCTGAAAGCATAAAATGGTAAAGCTCAGCAAAGAAGTTAGTCTGGTTGGATTGAGGTGATTCCTTGAATTAATAGAGGAAACTGAGAGATTGTGGTGCTGGAGATGAGCATGTTTTCAGAGAGGGAAGCAGGACCAGAAAAGCTGAGGAGATGGTACCATCATTGGGAATATGCCTTTGAGAAAGAAGATTTTTGTGCAAGAAAATGGGGTGCAAGAAAACTCCTTCCTTATATTAAAAAAAAAAAAAAAAAAGAGAGAGAAGAAAAAAGGCAGGATTGCATCAAAGAAGGATTTTGTCTCCAGCATCTGCTTCTCTTTTGGATGTGGATGACAGCTTAGGTTTGGCTCAATGCTCAGGTGAAACGGGAGGTAATGAGATATATCTTTTGGGCTGGATTCTCAGCTAGTATAAGTGAGCACAACTCTGTGCTCTTGACCGTGTGTAAGGATGAGATGTGCAGAAGAAAGTGGGAAAGGTGAACAAGTTCTCTTCCCCTTTGTTTAGGGCAAATTAGATGTCATTTGACACAGGATGGTTTCCAATTTTGACAGACTTTGCCAACAAAAATGATGCTAGGATGAAAATAGAACTGCTGGAAAGAACTAACATTCATCCCTCATCTGACCAAGCTGCAGAAAACAGGATAATTATAGATGTGTGGGGGATGAGGAACCTTCTGAACTTTGTCATTTTCCCTGTAAACAGGGAGCCCACTGAGACTCATCCAAACTCTTTCTGGAAGTAAACAGTGGGAGTCTATTGCCAAGGTGAGGTTAGAGGTGTAAAAGGCATTTCTCTGGCTCGTTTTCAACTTTTAGGTGAAGAGATAGTAACTTCGGACAGGGTGTATGGTCCCCGGCTCATGTCCCTATACTGTGGAGGTGATGAGGGCCAGGGCTGTGGTTAGGATATTTAGTTTATCAGAAGGCAAGTACTATTTGGAATTAACACCCTGGTGTGTGCTTAGAAACTTTTTTGTGGCTTTGAGTATATGTGTAGAGGAAATATTTTGAATTATTTCAGCTGAGTACATTCTCAAAGGTACTTTGTCGGCACTGACTGGGAGGAAACCTTGCTGACTCCCTCAGCGGTGAGGGCTGGAAAAGCCTCGTTACTGAGCCCGAACTTGTTACCCTCTCAGCAGCAGAAGATGGGGCTCTGTGGGGGGTGACTATTGTAAATAGTTCCCAATGTTTTTCATTTACCACCTTCCCTCTAGACTGCAGTCAGTGTTTATTTAAAATGCACCAAATGCCAAGGAAAACAGCTTTGTTTCAACTGTGACATCATACCCTACTATTCTGTTCACCCTCTAGTGAAAGCACAGATGTTACACACTTCTATCCGCTCACAAGAGAAGGTACTGCAAATATGGTGCTATCTCCAGCTTTGGTCTTCCCAGCACAAATCTATTTCTGCAATAGAAATGACTTGGCTTTGCAAATGAGACATTATAATTGACTACATGAGAGCAAATTCAGTCCTCATTTCTTCTCCTTAAACAGTATTCTCCTCTATCATAAGCTTTCACAGCAAACAAAGCTTTCTTCTTGTGACATGTTCTTGCCTCTGAGGAAGCCATATTCTCTCCTTTTGTGACTGAATAATGCTAACTGCAGAATTTGTTCATCTACTGACTTTTTTTTGTTACACCCATGTCAGCAGAGAAATCTTTAAGAAAGGACTTGAAGGGACCAGATACTGTGGGAGGAAAGAGTCATTGATGTGTAGGGAAGTACTGTTCTGGGTAGAATAATTCCAAAGCAAGACATTTACATCAGAAGGTGTGTGATAGCCACTGTCTTTTAAAGCTTTCTTTGACTACAGTTAAAATCCTGTAAGGTCTCTCATTATGATAAGGCACAGAGAGATTCTACTATTGGCTCATCTGAAAGGTGCCATCAAAGAGGTCCAGGAATGTGGCTTGTCAAAAGTTATTCTAGCACCCTGCAAGTGTACTTGTCACCTTATGCTATATTTACAGCCTCGTGAGAGAGAATAGTATTCATGTTTGGAAGGGGGAGGTGGCATTTGAGGCCGTTCTGTTTGAAATTAAACTTTCTGCTTCTGGATTCTATGTCTACCTGTATTAAAGTAAGTGTGTTAAAAACCCCCATGTATCAAAAATATCCATTCTGTAATGTCAGGCCCACAGCTAACCACATCTCACCTCTGGGAAGAAGTTGGTTTTCCTCTTCTTTCCTTTTTCAGTCTCAAAAGAGCAACTATTCTGCTTTTGCAAGGCAGAATGTTTGGCAAGGCTTTATGTATAATAAATAGGGCACGCTGATTGTCAATGAATGGTGCCACCACAGTAAATTCCACTCAGACATGGTAAATAAAACAATGCTGAGTTATCTCCTTAGTGATTTGCTGTCAGATTTTAGTTAGTTGCTATTTCACTCTGTTTTAGTGACTATTAATTCCAGACTCACAGAAACTGCTTTCTACCATTATCATCCCCCATTCTGTAGTTATTTTGCACTTTTTATAGTGTCAATTTTATTTCCTATTCAACAGCATAACAGCTAATATAACTTAGATAAATTAGCTGGGATGAAAACATAGTGTGACTGTGGCCCTAATTGCTTTTTTTTTTTTAATTTAAAAAAAAGGGCCAAAAAAAGTTCTAAAACCATGAGGTGTATCTGCAGGATATGCAATTAACTCCAGACTGCAGAGAGACCCTTGAAGAAGGTGCTGTGCGAGTTACCCGTCACTTTTGTCACTTCTCACTCAGTGTGTACCATATGGGAACATTCAGCAGGGATTTGCGTAGAGGTAAACATCATCCTTTTGCAGCAGCTCACCCATGGAGCAAGGTTTGACAGGCAGCAAGGCTTAGATTTGCCTGCAGAGCTGTACTTCTGTCTGAAAACCTTCCTACGTTTTTAGCTTTTTACCCATCTTGATTTGCTTTGCTGAATATTTGAGTGTTGTGGAAGGGGGAGGTAAAGTGAACTCCATGCTAAGTTGCCTTTACCTGCTGGAGTCTGTCATTAAGCATCTACTATGTCAGAAGACCTACCTGGTTAACTTTTGTTAACTCAGTCTGCTTACAGCATGGTTTGTGGTGTAACTAAACAGCCACATCACCAGTTCTCACAATCGACCTAGACTTCCTGAAAGCTTTGGCATTCCTCCGAGGACTAATAAATTCTGGAAGATAGGTAGTTTTGGTGAATAGTTGTTCTCTGAAGGTTTATCTATAAAAGTAAGTGCATCTTATTGGAAGGGAATGTGCAGTCACAAGTGATTGCTTTGCCTTGCTTAGCAAATTACTGCTTGTGAGCTGACATGACTTGTGTTTGAACTCCTTGCTGGCTGAAAGTGAGAAGTGGGATGAATTAGCTTGACATCAACATGGTACCAGTTTGGGATAGATGAGATAATAGGAGTGACCTGTTCTGGAGTCTGGTTTGATTTACCTAACCCAGAGACTTGGTGATTTATTTATCTTTTTTATTTAAAAGGTATCATAGTTATAATACAGGTATGACTAAACTTTTCCTGGACAATAGAGGTGTGAGTGTTGTTCCACTGAAATAAGAAACATATTTTCCAGAGCATAAGATGTTAACTGCTGTTTGCTATCTAGATATGTCTTTATTCTCACCTGCTTCTTCCTACTGCATGTACGGTTTGGAAGATGCTAATCTACTCTTCAGCAGTGAATTCTGTTGTTGTGCTTCTTTAAAAACTAACCCAATTGGAGTGTGCATTATTCCACTGGTCATAAAGCATGAACGACAATGCTAAAGGATTACAGGGAGGCCGTCCTGATACTAACATCTGTAAACCTCAGGCAGTATCTTTCACCCCAGATGGGAAAAAATTGCTTGTGTAGCATGTGACTGTTGTTGGGATGAGAAGGAACTGCTGGGGTAGATATTGTAGTAAAAGTTTGTTAAACCATCATTTCTGTCAAAGAAATTACATTAAATAATTTGACCCTGATTTATGATAAGGTAGCAAACATTCAGAGCATTCATAGGTTAGAAAAACACTCTAATGTAGCTTCATCTGTTTTTTGACTGGTTCTTAGATAATCCTGATGAGTCTGTAGTGCCTAAAGTCTTCTAAGAAATGCTCTACTTTTTTCATGCATTATCCACACTTTGTCTGAAGTGTTCCCCTCAAATCCCACTAAATCACCTCATGTGTGCTGACATTCTTCTCCGACTTCTGACCTTTTCAAGCAAATTAAAAAGACACTCATATACATCTCCTTGCCACATTTTTCTCTTTATAAGAGTTTTGAGTACTCATCTAACACTTTTCAACTTCAAAGCTCTTCAGAAGTGAGTGGCCTGATCCAAAGTCCGTTGAAATAAATGAATAGTCTCTGTTAGCTTCGCAGCAACTTAAACTCCAAATTGTGCTCCTATTCCTTTCATTTTTTCCCCATCTGTTCTCTGAAGACCTCCTGTCTTTTGCACCTACTTAAGTTTTAGACTCTGGGTAGTAACTCTCCTGTTGTGCTCCTGTTTGGCAGTGGCATAATGAGATCATTTCTGACAGTAGCTCTATGAGAGATGCTCAAAATTCAGGTATAAATATAGTCTCATAAGCCCTCTGTAACTAGAATATTTCATTATATGCAAGCCTCTAGCCTGTCTTTCACAGTTATTTCTTCAGATGAGATGACAATGAGGTCTCTATTTTGGTAACAAAACAAGCACTTCTTTGAGTTTCCAGGTGGTTCCACAATTCTCCCCCAAAGCCTCTCTCACTGGTAGAGAACTCCTCCTTTTCTCCTGTCACACTAAATGGCTAATTCCACTTCTTTAAGGACCATAGGAGGCTTTATCCTTGTAAAACTCTTTCTAGGGTCCTGAAACCCTTTGCTGCTCACAGCTTGGTCAGCAGCTATCTCTGTGAGAGGATATAGTAGAGACTGTTCTTTTAACAGCTTCACTTTGGCATCCTCTATAACTCCTGGTTTTCTTGCTTTTGCAACATTGTTCTTTCTTTCTGGCCGTTTTTGCTTCCTCTGTGGCGGCAAAATGCTTCAGCATTGGTTCTTTTCCCTGTTCATGTTTTCTTTTCCTTGTCTGTTGCATGCATTTTGTTTCTGTGTTTTATCAGCTTTCCTATCTGTTGGTTTGTTATTTTATTTATTATTCATTCCTGGTATTTGTTTTTCTCTTCTCCCTACAGGATACTTTGCTTCTGTTGAGGTGATGGAACATTCAGCTGACTGACAACGTGTAGGCAGGTGGTCAGTAGGGACTACTGATACCAAAAATAGTCCTCCTTCAGCCTGTTAACAGTGTGCTGTAGCTGTTTTCATTGTTGCCTTTTCTGCAAGTCAGATGGAGCTGTTTAAGATCTCTGTGACAACCACTGTGTGTGACTTAGAGGTCTGAGAGCTCCTTGGGCATCAGGATTGTGATTTACCTTGTTGCTGACGGTGTTTTTGAGCGCCATGGAACCCACATTAAACTACTTACACAAGCACTGCTTTTACATGCCTGTGTAACCCTCTGTTCCTACCACTGGTAGGCTCTTCATTACTTCCAATTATCTGTCTCTTCATTAGGTTGGAGCTTGCATTAAATTAGCTCTCAGTTCTACTTATTCTTGCACTTGACTTCCTGGACCCTACTCAACATTTTCAATTCTCCTTGAACAGCTCGACCACTTAGATCTGGTACAATGGATGTTCGTAAACCATCTTCCTCTTGCTGTTGCAATGAGATAATGCTGCAGCTGAATTGCCTCAAATTCTCCTTTTTCAGTATAAGAAAACATAGATTCTGCCAAGGCAGCCAGATTGCCTCTTGCTTGTTTGCTTTCCTCACAAGTACCTTGGCACTGTCTCTCATTTCCCTTTCTTTGAACTGATATTAAGTCCAGATTTATTACAAACAAGATGCAGGTTTTATTTAACAAAGTGATTAACCATTAGAGCATTCTGCTGTAGAAGGTGGCAGGAATTCTCCTCCTAGAAAGTGAACATGAATCAAGGGCTTTAACAGTGGCTTCCCTGGGTGAAATCCAGTGTTGCTTGTCAGTGTAAGTGGTGTGATTGTCCCTCCTCAGTCACTGGTATGATGGATGCACTGTGAAGCGTGCTCTTGTCACTCAGTTTCCAGTGGAACTGCTGATGTGAGATCTGGGGCTTTCAGAGGCGTACAGATGGGCTGTATGAGCTGTATGGGTTTCCTTAACACGCAGTTTAATGATCACCATCTTCCACATGCTATGTAATAAAATGTTTTAGGAAAAAACAACACTTCCAAAGTTATAAAGCTGTGAAAATCATATGTTTGAATGCAGCATTATAGACTTGTCTGCTTTTCTTCAAACATCATCTCAAACCCTTTCCCAAAGTGCTGGCATTAGAATTATTTATATGTGCTGTGAATGCTTAGCTTCTATTTAGGCAGACACAACACTGTGTTCCAAATCTGCATTTCATGACTGAAACCAGCACTGCTTCATAGAGATGCAATAACACGGCAAAAGAAATTGTGAGATACCATGACACAAGTGCATTCTTCTAAGGCTGTACCAAATGCTGACTCTAAGGTTAAAGGAGATCAGTATTTCTCTTCAAAGCTATGTTTCAGGAATTCTTATTTGTTAAACTGAATGTTCTATAGGTGGCTAAGGTGTTTGGAAATAGTTTAATACAGTATTTTGGTTGTAATTCATGTTTATTGTGGTTGCCAGCAGTTTAAGCCTTGCGAGCAGAGTGCTAGGTATTATGTGTCAGTTCTTTGGGGGCCAAGGTTGGCAGGGAGAGAATCTACATAGAAACAGTGACAATGGCAGCTACTGGTGTAATTATTGGATAATACGTGGTGATGGACTATGGAGATCTTTTATACCCTTCAGCTTTTCTCTCGTTCATCATAATGATTAATCTCAAAAGCTATATATCTCTTTCTTCAACTACATGTCTCCTTGATACTCTAGCAAAGAAATAGGATTTTTCTAAAGGCAATTTTCTCCCAGAAACAACACAGACTATTTCCTTTTGGACTTCATTCCTGGCAGAAATTTTTCACCCTGGTAATCTCTACAGCAAATTGAAGAGTTTATAACAGAAAAATGAAAGCAATTAGTTTTCTGATTGAATTCACCTTGGCTCTGAGGAGCAGGTAAGTATTTTCCGTCTCCATGTGCATTCAGATGAAACGAACCTGGTAGAACAATGGAAAAGGCCTTAGTATAGAAAGTAATAAAAAGATAATTGGCTCTTCTGTGTTTTTAATGACTGTCTTGGGTTACTGTCTGCTTTGGGGAAACAAACACATCTATCCAATACATACATCATTGGAATCACAGGGCTCTGTGTGCGTGTGCACCTGGGTGTCTGTTACATGTGATTAATCTGGTTTTGCTTACTCTTAGTTGATGACCAGCCTTGCACTTACAAGCATCCCACAACTGATACTGTTGGCAACATTAGTGTTGTCAGGCACTGGTAGTACAGCATATAGTTTTCTGCAGACTTGAGCAAGCATCGCCTCTGTCATTCTGGAAGGTAGATAGGACTAGAGTGAATACTGGGGGTTAGATTATACCTTGAATAAGAGGACATGTCACCTGCATCAGGAGTGGTAGCACCTTGTGCTCGAACATACTCCTTTTGCTTGCAATTATTGGCTTTCCCTTCTCTCCAGGAGAGGCAGGATGATGAATGTCCTGTCACAGCCTGAAATGTGAATGTGTCTCTTCACGTCTAGTGAAAGGATATATATATATAATCCAGGGTCTGCCTTTCCTCTGCCCCTGTCAGCGTCTCCTCTGCACCTGCTGACCTGTGGAAAGGATGTGAAGGAGGAATTTCAGGCTCTCAGCTCCTGTACAGGTCTATTATCCATGTTAAAAGTGGGGTCATAAAATGTGGTACCTTAAAGATGGGAAACTGTAAGAAGTTCTAAATTATTTGACCCTCTAACAGGGGTAATTGCTGGTAAGATGGTGCTTCATGTTGGCAACATCATCGTGTTAGAGAGAATGATGACAGAGTGTATTGCAGTGACCGAGTGAGAAGCACTTATTTAAACTTCAGCTCTTGTTCCTTCAGTGTTTTATTAGCCTGAATTTGCTTTTCTCAGATGTTAGATTTATGCTTGCATTCCCTTGCAAGAAAACACAGTTTTGTCTAAAAGAATTTGTTGTTTCCACTTGCTGGGAGATAATTAGCTGTTGGTTCACAGAACTAGAAGAGGATATTGCCCTTGTGTACTGAAATGGAGAGATATGCTAATTTTTTGAACAATAATTAATTTAATTTGCATGGCTTCTGTAGTTAAAGCATCCCAGGTGTTTGTTGTTAGGTCGTAGCCTGAAGAAAAAGCCACCATATTTTGTTCAGTGTTTTAAATGTAAGCATTTTGTATTCCTCTAAACTTTACTGACTCAGTCTGAAGTGTACTTTTGAAGGGCATGATGCTCTAGGGCCTAAAAGGGAGTGAAAGTTAGATGGAGATCTGAATCACTGGTGAAGGCTTGTATCCTGAAACTCGTATGCTCTTTACAAACTGTATTTGTCTAATAAAGATGGAACAACTTCCTCCAGACTTTTGAGCATTTTCTATTGTAGGTTTTGGTGTTGAGGGTATAAGCACGGGCTATTCTAGATCTACAACTACCATCTACAATGGTTTAGTAATACTTAGACAAAATTTTCTTTGATTTGAGCTTGTTTCCACTCCCAGCCAAACTGAGGAAAAAAGGACAGGTATCTTCTGTTTTGATGGCTCTTCTAATTAGTCCTCTTATTTGGTATCCTTTTTTCCCATTAGTTCACGGTGGCGTGCTTGGCTGGGGAGTGAAAAAGATATTGCATCCTGTCACATTTCTTACAGCCTTCACTTCAATCCTGGCTTTACCTGGATCATACTTCTTCCTGAGAAATCATCTTATCCATTGTTTGACATGTGATTTTGTAGGATCATATGTGAAACAACCCCACAAAATGCATCATCTGGCCTGTTTTGATGTGATGTGAAATAAGTCATAAAAATTGCTACTTTCTTGCTGCTGGTACAGTAATTTTAAGGACACTTTACCTGCATTACCCATGAAGCAGCAGTTTAGCTTGTTTGCTGACAATACACATTACTTTGGGGATTTTGAGCGTATCTCTAGTTTCCACTCTAAGAAATCTGAAGGATTCTTAGGGATATTTGCAGTATGATTTCTAGGGATTTGTTGCACACCTATTTCTGTCAAGGGAAGTTATATTGTTGTCAACAAATTCGCCTCATGCAAGAAGAGCCAGTACTCACTAGGCAATGTTATATGTTGAAGTTTTGTTTCTCCTTAGAAACTGTAAGGCAGATAAGCAAAAGGAGAAGAAAAAAAACCAAAACCATAAACCCTCACCACTTCTTTTTCAACATGAATTTTACTTATACATTTTTTAAAACTCTTTTTGCATTAGGCAGTCAGAACAATGTTTAACAAAGGTTTGTAAGAAGAAAAGAGCAAAACATACCAAGATATGTTTTCCAATGCAAATTAAACCCCCCCCAAACACTTTCATTTGCAAGACACTGATCCATGTTGAAAGGTTTTGCAGTAGCAGTTTCTGACGGTTTCAGAATTACTGCAATGCCCTCTTACTCAGCATCACTTATTCTAAAAGATGTCCTGTACTTCAGCTTAAAAATTGTGTGAGGCAGGGCCTCACGTTGATGCTTTTGCAGGGCCTAAGATAGCAGGATCCTGATCTGTGACCTCTTATGTGACACAGCAATAAAGATAAAAAATAATATACTTAACAGGAAAATATGAAGAAATACTCATTGCAAGAAATTCACCCTCATGTTACCAGCAATAGCCATCTTTAAGGCCTTGCAGCTGTGTAAATCTATTTGGTACAATGTCATGCAAGTGTGTATCAAGTAATTTCACCACCATCTATGAACAGCTCAAACCATACATAACTAAGTTTCACCAAGATTTAGGCACAAGCTCATCCATGAGCACAGGTCCTTTGAAAGTGGGTTCAAGCGTTTTCAAATGCATTTGGGCTTTCAACCAGTCTTGGTTGAGTTATGACTTAATAGCAAAACTGCAAACCCAGATGAGCTTTGGGAAGGCTTTGGTTTCACTGTGAACCTTTTATTCAAGACTGAAATCTGATGAGATTAAGTTTAGTAGGTTTTTTTTTTTTTTCTTCTAAAGCTTCTGATGAAAGTTATTTACTTGATCTCTTCACAAAATCCCAATAGGTTCTATACTGTAGTGTTCTTTTATTATTGCTCATCTCTCACCTGTAACACAACCACAGAGGTTGCAGATTGCCTGGAGACTCCTGGAGTCAGGATGATGCCCCAGGCATTGTTACATGTCTTGTGTGTTAAAGTCAGATGATGGAGGGGGAAAAAAAAGCAAAGCAAGTGTAGTGTTCTCTGTGGGCAGCAATGCTTACAAGATACTTCAGGGGAATTTGTAAGTGAGAATGAAGCCTGTGTGTCTCTGTTTTAGAAATTTAATTATGTATGTGTTAATAAAGAATTTGAAGGAAACTAGGAATGATTGTTACAGTTTAAGGATCTACTCATGGATCGCAGTGTGGTGCAGTAGATGGCTGGAAAACCTGCACAGAGAATTTCAAGTACAGATCAGAAAGGGTTCACTGGAGCAAAGTTTTGTCTTGCTCTGGACCTGGGGTGGCAGTTGGTTAAGTACCATAAGCAGAGGATTGTGCAGAGGGTGTACATGTGCCTGTGTGGAGAGGATAGCTTTAAAAGCACTATTTTGGTAGATGCTGCAGTATTCATATTAAAAAATGTGCTTTTCACAAATGTCATTCTTCTGTGTAGTGAACTCTGTGCAGCCAGGATTTATTCTGGTTTCATCTTCACTTCTGTAAGCCAGTCAGGTGCTGGGTACTCAGTATCACATAACTCAGGTACCTGTTTCCCTCCATCTATATAGGCAACTGCTAGAAAAGATTAAATCCCTTTTCCTTTTAATTGCAAAACTGTACAATGCTGGTTCTTGTTCTGCAGTATATTGCTGGGTACATTTCATAATGACTTCTGTATCAGAAACAGCATAGATATCGCATAACGGGATGCTTCTTTTGAACTTGGCTTTGACTGAATAGCAGTGCTTACAAAATTCAATGTGAATGCCTGGAATTTGTATCAGAAGTGACCTCAAGCAATAGTCTGAAATTTATAAGAATGTGGCCTCCTTTTGAGGTCAGTCCACCCCTCTTCAGCTTTTTTGTTATCAAGAAGGTGAGCAAAGGTGCAGTATGCAGTGAATGAATGCAGACTTAATGAACAGGAGAAAAGCAGATGACACATATTATACCGTGAGCTGGTTTTGAACAAAGTCCTTGGAAACCATATGCAAATAAAGGAACTATTTTGTTGTATGGATTTGTCAGCTGCAGAAGTGGACAAAGCTGAAGTTTGTATCTTCAAGATTACTTGAAGATACTTCAAATTGCTTGAAACAATCATCCTATTCCTAGGGGAAGATAGAATAATTCTAGGTAGTGATCTGGGAGGTCAAAATATTTTGCAACATGAAGATCAGTAGGGCTTTATTGGTGTAAACACTGTGCTGCAGTAAACTTTGTAGCCTTGGCAAATGATTGCTATGGTGCTCTCAAGTCGTGCTCTGATTCTCTCCATTAATACTTTGATCTTTGGCTGTGTGCATGAAAGCATTTTTAATGACCACCAACCCAAAGTGTTATCGAACAAAGCAACCTTTTATATTTTATATCCTTGCCCATGCAGTAACATTTGGTTTCCTATGAAGTTTCTTTTTATGTAAATTTCCCAGCAATTTTTTTTTACTAGGGAAACCATATGAAAATAACCATAGTTTGTACTTGATAAATTATTAATCTGGCAGCAGTTGCTTGCTAAACAATTCTCTCTCAAACGAAAAATGCTGTTCTGCAGTATAGTGCAGAGTTATTTTGGGCTTTTATTTAGAGACAAAGAAGTTCATACTGGATTCAAAACTAATGTGTGTAACAATACCTCTCTAATAGCAATGTAAGTGCCACCTCTACCCGTGGACACATTTCTGTTTAAATTTTTTTTGGTGGCTGTTGAAATTAGAGGGGAACATACCATGATTTCTGCATCCTTGGTTTCTGTCTGTGATCTTGGACTCTTCGAGTCTTACTGAAGAGTTTGTACTTCTCACAATTAGCTGCTGGGAACAACCGACTGACATTCATTTGTCTTTGGAAGATTTAACAGGAGACGTTTATTTTAAAGTGGGTTTTGGAGACCTCTGAAGCTGTAAAGCCAAAGCCAACCCAACAGTTAATACTGCTGGACTGATGTTAGCCCTACAGATAACCAGTAGAACTTCAGTACGAAGCTATCGTCATGCGTTTTGCATAAGGTCACTTTAATTACTTTGGCAACATTAATCCTAAATTAACAAGGCTTATGTCTGGTAAATGACTTATCTGTATTAAAGAGGGCATACATTTTCACCCAGCAAAATTAGGATGTTTGAAAGTGATATGCTGTCAACAGAAAGGATAGAGAAAGAAAAGATCTTATTTTACATTTCCTTGTAATGAGCATTTGAAAGTCATCCTTCCTACTACAAATATATAACTTGTTACAGTATTTTCTTCTAAGCAGAAACAACTTCTGTACCCTAGGCCCAGGGAAACAGTGTTATGCAGATCCTTGCAGACAATCCCAAGCTGGAAGGAAGAGAGCATATCCTGAAAGCGGAGTTTGTTCTCTCTGCTCCCTTCCTGGTATGGGGACTGAGTGCTGGCAGGTAAGGACAGCACTGAGCGATGGAGTTCAGGAGCAAGGACACAGTTCCCTGTCTTCTGTTTTGGGGAGAAGTGTATAGAGACCCAGGGTTAGTCACCTGCCAGTCTGGCTGTAGAGAATGGAAAGGGTTTTGACCTAGTTTAATAGGAGCTTAAGTCCAGAATTAGGTTATAATGATTGCATAGGTGATTGATTAGAGCTCAAAACAGAGGTGCTAATGGAGGCTTAATGTGTAACTCAGAGGAGAATTTGGTCTCCTTCGCCTAGTAAAATACGGGCCTGGAAGATCTTTGATTTGTCTCTAAATACAGCACAGGCTGAACACGAGAGGAGAAGACCTTGCTGGCATAAGAGCGAAAGGTGAGAGCTGTCCAAGAGTGAATTTGGGTTTGTAATTAGAAGAGTTTTTCTCAGACCAGTGGAGCAGTAGACTTCTGCAACAGCCTTCCAGGAGAAATTGTCACGGTGAAAATCTAAGCTTTTAAGTTCTATTAAAGCTGACATGAGTTAAGAGCAGCTTCCTGTTATAAAGGAGAACTTACACATGTGCTTTAAGAAGTTATTGAAACACTTCTTAGTGAAAGTGTTAGAAACGCGGGGCATCATTTGTAAATTGTTGTCTTGGTTATTATTTATTACTATTGTACCCGAGTAAGGTCAGCACCTTGTTGGCTGGATATGCTGACAATGCGAAGAGCTCTCCTGCTTCAGGTTTCTTTAATTGGACATGACAAACCAAAGGTAGCAGGGAAAACAGCAGCAAAGAGAAACAAAGAAGTGAAGTGACTTGCCCAAGGTCACTCAGCATTTCTCATTTCTGTTTCTGTCTCCCAGTGCCACATTTTTTCTTCCTGGAATAAAATGGGTGAATTCTGCAAGGCATGTCTCATTTGTTATGAGTAGTCAGGTGAGAATTCTTATCTTGCAGGTTCAGAAGCCGCCAGTATGCTGCTACTGCAGTGAAAGGAACCTTTCCTTAACACATAGCAGAAGCTATAAAATAAAAAGGTGAAGTGAAAAATGGTTAAGATACTATAACTTGCACAATTAAAATCCAGCACTGAACAACAATAGGAAGCAGAGAATTTGCTGAACAATGGGGAACTTCCCATCTTCTTGTTGTGGGTTTGAACTTGGATGCGGAAACTAAGTTTGTCTTATATGGTAAATAAGTAATACAGACCATAAAAGTAATGAATAGTTAAGGTAATGTCACTAATTCTAGCTGAGAAAAACCACAGCACACCTTGTCCATGCTCCACCATAAATAAATTGGCTCCTATTTTCTCTTGTTTGCATTATTAGCATCCTAAACTGAGCAGACATCCTCTTTCTTCTAGCTCTGGACCCTCCCACACATGGAGAACCCTATAGTCTATCAAAAATCTCCTTTTTAATTAGCTGCGATGATATGAAGCCTCTTAATATACAATTTTGCTCCAAGTAGCACCTAAATGCAGTCTGAACTCACAGGTCTCAAATGCCTAGATATTAAGCTATTTAACAAATTTTGTTTATCTGATACAAACGCAGAAGTAAGGATATGACTTGGGTATGGAGGAGTAACGTGGACTCCATTGCCAGCATTACCCATAAAGCACATTTCAAGACAAGGATAAAAATAACACTAGAATTTTCTTGTAAAGAAGCAGGAGGAGTATGCAAGGACCTGAACTGAAAAAATTCAGGTTATTTACAGGATCAACAGGGATGCAACTTTGAAGAATCATGGCTAAAAGAATGAGCCTCTCCTGCTTTAAGAAAACAGCACTTCCAAGTTTTGAAGAGGTGGGCTTGTTTCTTCTGCTACTCTGATACCACAGAATCATTTTGGTTGGAAATAGACCTTTAACATCATTGAGCCCAAGCATTAACCTAACACTGCCAAGCCCACCGCTAGACCGTGCCTCTAATGTCAAAGGACAACTCATAAGGTAGTCCAGTTTGAATTACAGGTTTGGTCTAGTAACTTCCTCATTAATCTCTCTTACAAAAGTAACTAACTTAATGATTTGGAGTGATTTATTGGTGAAATTCTGCTTAAAAAGTGATCTATATGAGACTCTATGAGCTGCAAGGTGAGATGAGTAGCATGTTGTGCTATATGCTGATAGGATGGTCTTCTGTAAAGTGGGAAAACTAAGCACCAGTTTACTGTGTTTATATACTTTTGATCATAATCCAATAGTTTGCTTTGTTATCTTCTAACAAACATGTTAGAAAACAGTAAAGTACTCAAGAAGGGCCAAATGCATTCTCTAGAAGAGCAATTCTTCACAAGCTGAGCAAGGAGAGGAGAGAAATCCTTTTCCGGGCTTGTTCCCCTATGTGAAGAAACTGCCTGAGTTGCTCAAATGAGATGTTGTGCCTGCTGGATACTACAGATGTTCAAAATATCATGTAGTTGTCTGTGCCCACAAGCATGGTTCTTGTCTATGAAAGTGCCATATCCTTGAGCTCTGGCAAGCTCCTGAGCTTGCCCACAGTGAAATTGTCAGTGTTACCTTCCCAAATAATGTTATAGAAAATGATCTTCCCCTTTGTGTTCAGTGTCAGTTTGTGTTACTAAGAATAGTAAATGGGGTAGATAGAATGATAAAACTTGGCAGGGTTTTCTGGTTGTCAGTTCTGGTCTCATGATATTGGAGTTTCCTTCCATTTGCTGTACAAGGAATGAAATGCTCGTGTGTGCTGGCATATAATCTGTCATCACTGGACACCTCGCTGAGTTGAACGGTTTGTTTCTGAGTGATATTTCAGATGTGTTCTGGACACCTCTGAATTGTCACACTCTATTCTGTTTATGATTGTTGGGATTCCAAAAGATAGAAATGTACTCTTTTTTTAATAATTAAAAAAATTCACTCTGGAGAGCTAGGATACTAGCTAAAAGAATTAGCCGATTGGACTTACTCGTTTCAATTCTAAAGACAGACTGTAGAACGGAGGTCAGAAGTTCCTATCTATCTCCATGTGAGTCAATCATATTGTTTTGTACATCTGGGCTCCTCTCATGCCCTCTTAGTTGGGTTTTCAGTTCAGAAGTGATTTGAAAATCAGGGCTCTGATGTGGAACCTAATGAAATCAAATGCTTGCTGTTTGGCAGTGGGTGTTCCAGGAATTCTTTGGCTTGGATAATGCCGTAATGTAAGTTACTCTTTTTGTTGGCTTGATACTTACTGTGATGTGTATAAGAATTAATCAGCAACTAGAGAAATGTACCTGAATTTCTCTTTTTATTGCACCATGAGCATTAGCTCCAGGTTTCAATGGGAGGGAAAAGTAATGCAGAAGAGCCAAATAGTGGTTAATTCTTTTGGTGGGTATGATTTTTGGAGAATACTGTGATCCTTTGGTCTTTGCTTGCTGTTACATGAGGCCTTAAACTTAAAAACCCATGAGCAAAGCTCCACTAAATTAAAAAAGAGCCTGTTCTTTTATGAGTCAGCCACTCTATGACTGGCTAAAGTAAACTGTTACCTCTGTGTATGGGATGGCCTCTCAGCAATCTGCATAGTGTGTACAAGTTCATCTTGATTTAACAAGAAAAATCAATTAGAGAGGCAGCCAGAAGTATCACTGTGTGTCATATTAATTTAAACATTGTTTTCTGCAGTTGAAAACTTTATATTCATCAGTAACTTGTTAGATTTATTCCCATCCTCCCAGTCTCTGATGCACAAAATTATAAAACTTAATTGGGTTTCTCTGGACACTACTCATTTCTCAAAATTTATTGCAATTATAGAATGCCCATAGCTCATTTATTTTTTGTTTCCTAGTGATTAAAACTCAAGACACTGAAAAATGTTATGTGTATTTTCTTTTTCATCATTAATCCTTTTCTGTCCCCTACATTCAAGACACATTCTCATGAATCATTAAAATAGCAAAATTCACATGCAGACTTAATTTATAGCTCAGTATATGAAAACTGGAATGCAGGTCAGAAATCTTGAAATTTTTAATAAATTTTGGTTTTGTTTCAGAGTATTTTTTTCTTAACAGCAAAAACATTCCTGTATGTCTCATCTCAAATTGAAGCAAAAATTAGGTTACTACAGAGAATCATAGAAGCTGGAGAAGGGAGCTGACCTGTGGATACAATCACACTGTGTTGCAGAGCGATATCCCAGTGAGCAGCTGTCTCTGCCTGCAGTGGTGTTAGAGGTCTCCATGTGGCTTATCCCGATGAAAGGAGACTTGTGTGGGACACTTCACCTACTTCAGGGTGCAGAGAGGAATTTTGTTTTTTGAATAAGTGTCACTTAGCCTGCATGTATCACAACTAGTCACACAGGCTTACTGTAAAATGGGCTGAGAACAGACTAGGTAAATTCAGGAGAGAAAATGTATCCATTGAGAGCTCCTAAGCCCAGAGATTCTGCTGCTGAGCTGCTGATTTTTCAATGCTGGGCAGTATTCCATGGAAGCACCTTCACAAACTTACCCTGTTTTTATCCCCTTTCTGAGCTGCCAGCTATTAGCTACAGTTCTTAGACTTGTATTTAGCAAAAATATTATATGAGCAGCACTGAGTGATATGGTTACACCCAAGCAAGGTAAAGGGAGAGAAAGGAGAGGAGCTAAAAGTAAAGTCTCTGGGTTTCATGAGCTGGTGCTGTTCCCAGTCACCTCCACATTTTCTGTGGAGGGCTAATTCTGCTTGCGCTCACCGAGGAGGTGTAGGCTGTGCTTCTCCCAGGGCTCATTCAACCCCTGTTGTGTTGCCTGTAGCTGCTGGGTCAGCACCCTGGTGATTGTGGTGTTGTCTGGGTCAAGGATCACTTATCAGGACTATTCCCACTAAGTGGCAGCATACTGGGATGGCATCCTCATCCTGCAACATGTAAATGTCCCAATTCATTCACGTCCATCTCCATCTTTGTCTCTGCTGCTCCTCCCATAGATGACGGAACCTATCAGCCTACTCTGCTGTGAGTGCTTTCCTGGCAGGTGATGGCTCCTGGCTGGACCTTCCCTGACTCGCCTTCCCCTCTGCCCTGCCTCGGGGAATGGAGTTAGGCGAGCTTTTGGTGTGATCCAGGGTAGCTGTTCTGTCATTGTCATGTCAGGAGGTGTTTGGAGGACTCTTGACAATCCCATTCTGCACAGGCAATGTGCATTCTGTGCTATTGGTAGGTGAGTGATGGAGGTGAAGAGGGAATAATTAATACAATTGTAACAGCTAGTGGTATTTTTAGTGTTAACTAAAGTAGGAGGCACAAATATTTCTTCCAGGCAGATTAACTCCCTAGATAATGCAGCAAAAAAATGCATGTGATAGGGCAGTGGTATCTTTTCAGGACAATGCAGAGTGTAGTAATTTGATGTATATTCAAATCATGTCAAGTCTTTCCAGCTGAAACAGCAGCAAAGCTGTTCAAAGCAAGTATATGCAGTGGCTGAACTTCCTTTAGCACTTTGTGAATGGAGTTGAAGTACTGAGAGGCTGGCATACTTCCAGAAAGCAGGGCTTCTGTTTCCAGTGCTGGCAGAACAACGTTTGGGAAATAAACTTGCATCTGAAATGTAAACATATCCTCTAGTTCACCAGACTTCTGAAATCAGCTAAAGCGAGTTAAAACCACTATGTACCGTAAGGTGGAAGTATGGTACTTGAAGATACTACAGAGCAGTGATTTGAAGTGCACATCTTTTTGGAGCTGAGGAGCTTTGTAGACAAAGTTGGGCCTGTAGTATGTTTTCTTCCTGATTCTACTTGAGGAGCCCACAAAATTCAGTCCTCAAAATTACCAGTCATTCTTGCTCTCAGTGTTAACAGAGGAAAATCAATTAGTATGCAGACACTTATCTCTGGACAGATTCATTATCTTCTTCCTCTTCTTGTCTCCATGGTGAAAGATGGGTGAAAGCCAAGGCAAATAGAAGCTATCTCTTTGTAAGTTGTTTTAGGGACCTTGTTTATGAGGAATTGTTATAAGCGTTTTAGACCAAATCTTGCTCACATGGCAGCCAGTGGAAAACATTCCTTTTGACCTGAATGGGAAATGAGTCAGGTCCGTCATATTTTCATAAGCTCCATAAAATGTTGGCTTTTCTCTCAGGTATTCCTTTGAGTGAGTGAGAAAAATAATAAAAAAGTGTTTCATTTCTGTCACGCCTCCCAGCTGAAGTCCTCTAAATGCTTTAGAACCTGTGTGGATTTAGCTTCACAGCATCCTTTTAATTCTGCTAACACTTATTTCAGCATTATAGATGGGGAGGTGAGAGAAGCTACTTGACACTCTCAGGCCAAATCTGTATGAGCACCAATCTCCTCTTCTGGCATGGTTCCCACAATGCTATTTTTCTCTTTAGATATAATAGGCCTCTGCCAGCAAGCTGAATTTTTTTCCTCTAGTATGAGCACTTGAAACAGCTGAATAAAGTGTCTCAAAATTGTAACTAGGCCTGAGCTGCGTAGACTTCAACTTCAGCTCTACATGACCTTTAAGTGCTGTCAAGGAGCCTTGCAGAGAAAGGTGATCTGCTCACCTCTGAGACCAGTTTGCAGCAGGAAATAAAACAAGTGGATTTTGGTGATTATTGGACATGTCACACTCTCCCCAAATTCTAGGTAGCACCACACTGCACATGCTTATTCTCTCTGTCATCTACCTGGAAGAACTCTTTGCTACTATTAAAGATCACTGCTGTTTAAAACATGACACTATCATTTGCTAGTATAAAATGAAAATCAAGCCTCACATATCTCACACCTCCTCGATTTCAAACATTTATTTGTACATATCAGCAGTCATTCAACTCCCCCCATGTTTTCCTCATCCTCCTGCTCTCCAGTGGGGACTTTCCTTTATTTTAACACAGAAGGAAAGAAAAGACTTGCACTCTTAAATCAGGCTATTTGGTGTCGTTGAGGTGATGACAAACACCACAATGGTTGAGTTGAATCATGGTCTTGTTTCAATTGCTGGCAACACAAATAATAATTTTGATGGAATAAGGTAGGACAGGAGCATCTGGCTGAGAGCTTGAGTTTTTATGCTGAGAACCAGATTCAGATATGACTGCCTGCAGTGATTTCAAAGGCTGACTACTTGCAACAAGTTGTTAGTTGTGTTGTCTTTTCAAAATTTATTTCCTGAAGCAGTGAGATTAATGGGCTTAAACTCCCCATCTTTCTCTTTCATTTGCCTGACTTATTTCTGTCAGCTCAGACTTTGATTATCACTTCCTGCTAACAGCACAGAAGTCCGGTTACATTTTTTTTTTATCAGAGCTGGCTGAAAAACTTCAGCTGAAGTTGCCCTCACCTGTGACTCCATTCCCTCTGGGACAGATTTTCCAAACACTGGGTTTTTGTCCTGTGTCAAAATCCAAAACACACTCTGCAAAGTGGCATCTTTTCCCTACGTGTAGCTGAACAAAGCAACACATGAGATCTCCGGTTTAGGTAGAGGAGCTGAGATCACAGGGCAGAAAACGATAACCTTAGAAGAGGACCAGTTTAATTAAAAGTTGAATGACATATGAAATGCATTATTATGGGCACTATAGCATTTAGTCTCCTGAAAGTAACTAGAATCCAATAACACATAGTTAATTACTTATTAAATTATAATTTATAAAACACCTCTGGAATATACACTGACTTTTTTTAACTTTGTAAAGCTGGTGGCTAACTTGTTCATCAGTGGCTCCATTGTGATTTAGGGTATGTACTCCATAATCATGGGATTCCTGTATAAAAAGCATTTTGAAGGCATTTCAATAAGGCATTCTACTTATGCTCAAGTCATGGGGAAATCAATGATCTTTATGCACCTGCTTAACTTAAAAACATAGAGGAGAGGGGATGGGAAACTATTTTCCTGTTCTGGGAAAAATGCTGGCATCCTGAACAAAATGTCTGTACACAGGACAAAAGAAAACCAACCTGGACGTTTTGTTGGTGTTAAACTGAAAATAGTAATGAAGCGATTGCTTCTGGTCAGCTTGAATATCTTGTTTCCATTCCAGGATTCTATTGTTAAGTCTCGAGTTGTCAATTTTTTTTCTGTGATCAACAATTTTCTAAACAAAAATTCATATTGAAAGAAATACAATCTTTCAAATACGTCAGAATTACTACTGTCACGTACTGAGCTGCTGGCAGCAGGAGCAGTTTTGACCTGAAGTTTCTTCATCTGGAAATCAGCACATCTGTACACAGGCAAACACTAAAGTCACATGAAAAGGGCTAAGTAGAAGGGAAACAGAAAGGAATTTTGACTTGGCTTATGCTTCAGGATTAAAAAACTGAAAAGTTTAAGTCCTCCAGCACAGGTCTGTAAAGTCCTACAATCAAACTGGTTTCCATGCAAGGGAGACCTGCCTCTTGCATTGAGGAAATGAGCACATGTATCATAGCACAGAAGGGAGTGGGAGGATAATGGGCAAATTTAATTTTCCTCTGAACCCGATCCTGCTGTGACATGGTGGGGGTGCTCTGTCCCTTGTTCTCCTGCTGAACAATGAGAACTCACACCGATTACAGGAGCAAAACGTCAGGTCAAGTGGATGGTGTAATTATGTGTGCAAGTGTGAGACAAAATTTTAAAAAATAGAGGAGATACTGATTCAGTATCTATCTACAATTTGAAGGGATGCTGCTCTGGAAAAGTAAACGTAATGCAGTGATGGCCTGTGGCTGCTCTCCTTTGTGGTCGCTGGGAAGGCAGAGAGGTGGGGTTATATTTACTTTCCTCTGTTGAAAAGAGCCTTCTTCCTCATAAAAGACCCCAAAACTAGGCTAAAAGAACATCCTGAAATGGTTCAATGAAGCAACTTGCAAACTAGTCTCATGGGTGTGTTGCCATTACAGTTAAATTCAGTCCCTTAGGAAGTTGTCTCCTTGCAGCAGTGCATATTAACAACAGATTGCTCTGGGTTAGTAATGAAAATTCTTTCAGAACAACTGTGCTTGGGGAAAAAAATGTTTCAACAGTGTTACAGAAAGACCCTGTCAAGTGTCTGAGTCTCCTGTGGCTGAGGTACGCAGGTGTTACACAGGCAATGTTACTGCAAGTTTGGTCTTTGGTGTATCTCAAGGAAATGAGACTGCAGTCGTGTTCTAAGTGTGTATGTGAGAGACTAACACCTTACCTCATAACCTTGCAACCAGGGATTAATTTCAGCCACATCTGATGGAGAGGTGGACGTGTCCAAGGTGTTTAAGTTCATCCATGCTTCATGAAAATAGATGCTGATGGAAGGGCAAAACCTTAGAAGTATCCTTTGTATGCTTCCCCAACCACGGGAAATGGTTTACTTGCAGGTGATCAAACATGCATAAAAATCCTCAGAGGAAATGGTGACCTGTACAGACTCCAGCCATGTATATCTTTGCACTTGATTTGTTAGAAGGAAAAAGAGCAGCTGTGATTTAAATATCTTATTCTGTAGACCTGGATGAAAAATAGGGAGAACATTATCCAAAAACATAAAAACAATTTTTTGGCTTTTTTCCCTTGAAATTCAAAATAGCGATGGGAAATTGTAAACTTCAGCCAGTTGTAGTTATTTAAGCAATTAATACAACTTGCTCAGATGAGTTAAATCCTTTTTCCCTTATGAGTTCTTTTTTTGACTTCTCAGATTCATTGCTTGAAGATAATCTCGTGCCATGATATGAGTAAGACAGACATATCACTTATCCAGAGCTGACTGCTACCCAGCCCTTTGCTCTGACTACTGATTCCTCCTGGCATTTTATTTCTGGATCCGGTGATAAGACCGTATCTGATTAGGAGGTGATGAAAAAGTGAAATACATTGATGTACAATAATTCCAAAAAAGCTAATTGAAAAAAGCAAAACACAGAAGCTAACACTTCTCAACATTGGCATGTATCTTCTAAAATACAGAAAACATTTTAAGTCCCTCCAAACCTTGTTAGCTGAGAGAGGTCACATTTGGGTGTAAGGTTGTACCTGTGTACTACTTTTTCCTATTGTGCTTTGAGGTTGTTAAAGGACCTGGTGGTTAGTGAAATGCAGTTAGTTCATTGTTCTTGTACTTCTATAGCTAGATAAATTCTTTTTATACACAGGGTGTGTTTCTGAAAGAATTATCTTTAAAAATGGCAACACTTATTTAGTCTACCTCTAAATAGCTTTTTGGGAAGATACAGAATGTGCCGTTCGTTTCTGTGCCTTCATAAAACTATTGTGAAAGTAACAAGCAGGGTCACTCTTTTCTTGTGTACTGGCTTCCTTAAACCTACTGGCGTCAGAGAGGTGCTGGTCAATAGCTCTGTCTTTTAAGCTTTAAATAATTCAATTCCTTGGGCTACTGCATACCCTTCTTAAAACTTGGCAATGCTTGAACCTTTTAGCAAACCTGATATGAAGAGGACACTAAATAGCTGAACTTGAAGGTAACTCCTCATGTCTTGATGGTCAGTTCCAGTTAAAAAAAAAAACAACCTGAAATTAATTTTTTTTTCACTGCTTGATTTTTTTGTTTGTTTGTTTTTGGATGTGCAATGCTGTTGCCAAGAAAGAAAGTACAAAAACCTAACCCTGAATCTTTGGGAAATGCTTAGAAAAACAATTCAGTTGCACTGCCTGCTCACACTAGCAGATGAATTGCTGCCAAATCCTTGAGAAAGCAAAGAGGCCCCACTGAACAAAGGACAGCCTTGGGAAGCCAGTGCTTGTGCTATATAAGGTTGTGTTCAAAGGAATATGACAGTGCCCGTGAAACTGAGGGCAATGCCCCAAGTCACTGAAAATCTGCTTAGCTTTTGCTTTACCAGTGAAGTACACAGTGAATCTTCTAAGTACAAAGATGATCCTAGTTAGCTTTGCAGCAATAGTACATTTTCCTGTGCTTAATTATTTAAAGGAAGCTGTATAATGGGCCTTTGGAATTGTGTGACCCGCTAATCAATCCATCCACTTCTGCATAATGCATGTGGCATCAATGTTATTCCATTTCTAGATCACTTAGGAAAAACTTGCCAATCTGCTCATTGCTCCTCTGCAGTGCAAACACAAACACACAGCTTGCAAAGCCATTTTCCTTCTGTGCTTGTTCAGAGCCAGCTGTGAATGTTCCCAACAATTAGCATTTAAAGAAGAAATCAGAAGTCTCTAAATTCCTACCGTTGAGTGAGATCATTCAAGGTGCCTGACTTTTGGACCTGTGAGAGGTTCCCTTCACAGTGCCAAGGAACGTTAGACCCTTACTGTGAGATCCTAGAGATGAGTGCAACCGGGGTTCTTCAACCTGGACCTTTTCTTCATCATATGGCTGAAGAACAACCCTTTCAGACAACTGAGCAGGACTTATTCTTGCCTTTTAAATCTCAACTGTGGCCACACTGTAAACTGAAGGAAAGGTAAACTTGCTGCCTGGAAGACCCTAGCAGAGCTCAAACCTTCTTTCATCCTTAGGGAAGCTCCTTCATATGAGACTTTTTCTGTGCAAGTGGAAAAGGATGTTCTTCACCCTCTGGATGAAGAAGAACAGTAGGAGATGAAGAAGCACAAAAAAGAATGTGCTTCTGTAGCTTCATCATTAGAAACTATTTGCGAGGCAGAAGTAAATCCTATGGCCTAGTCTCCAAACTGTTCATCTGATGATTGTCTAGCGTGATCTGTGTAACAGGTGCCAAGGTGTTCTCTGTCTTGCTTTCCTGGAGGCTGATGCCCATCTGGGCAGAGCTGAAGGAGGAATGAACAGCTGTAGGGTTTAAGGAACAGCTCAGCTGAGTTTTTACACTGTGGATTTAGATGAAGGTACTTATAGTCTAGCTAAATTCATGTACACCCCTAATCTTTTATTAGTGATGGTTGACTCTTGTGAGCCTTTTTCAGTTGTGGCACTTTTGTCTGATGGCTTTTTTGGAGGACAACATCCCTTTTGATGTGATAGATATTTAAAAGCCACCAACATGATGTGACCCATGCATTTTATTTATATTTCCATAGGTATTTGTTCTATCTTCAATGAACTGGGCCTTTTCTTCTAAGGTTTTGTTTTAGGTTGTGCAGAAAAAACAGAATAGGCCAAACCAGTTTCCCAGAGCTCAGTCCTGCTTGGTGCTAATCTTTCTGGCCTGGCTACACTAAACATACAGAAGAATTTGTTAACTAGTTAGTATTAAGAACATACTGAACAGGTTTGCTACTCTGAGGTCAGTGTCTAGCACTTAGCAGTGCTGCACCTTTAATTAAATAAAAACCATAACTAACAGACCATCCAGTAAGCTCGTTAACTATAATGTACTCTCATTCCATCTCTATTTATGTAAAAATGCTTTTGCAACACGATTAAGCCTCTGCCGAACCTCCATTATTTTAGGAATTGCTATAGGATTTTCCATTAGACATTCATGATGTTTTTATGGAATAATGCAATTTGTGGTTATGCAAGCTAAAAAAGGGTCTATGAAACGTTAAACTTGAGAACATAAGCTACTTGCTACAGGGGCCAGGAAAGAATTTTTCCTCTTTGCACATCTGTCACTATGCAGTTCTATAGGTGCTTTCTGAAGATTGCTTGGGTCCGTTTTCCCCTTTACCTGGAGCACTGTGAGTTGGGTACTGCCAGAGGTGGGACAGCAGAATTGAGTGTCGTGGTCTAGTGCAGAGTCCTGTCTATCATTCTTTTCTTTCTTTTTCTTTTTTTTTTTTTTAAATACTCTTTGCTACATGACCTCATACTGGAGAGTTTCAAGTAAACTAGATCTTGCAACAGAGTATTCCCTACTGACTGGGTTTGTTGGTTTGCTTTTTTTAAAGACCCCACAATAGTACATAATAGTGCTAGAAGGCTGAGCTGGAAAATTAGCTGCTGGTTGCATACAGGATGTAGTTGTTTTCAAAACTGTTTATGAAGTGTCTACGTGATTCCTGCAGGCTCCTGGGAGCAGCGGAATATATCTTTGTAAAACATGCAGACAACCTTGTGAAGGAAGAATTGCCTTTGACAGAGCATTGTGACCCTCTTGCCAATGAACTGTTTCAAACACAGTGTTCACAGTATTGGAGAGCCACAGATGTGGGGAATTAAGACTTACTACCTAGCAATTTTCTCCACTGTGTTTTTAAAGATATTTTCCCTCTGCATCTGTTTTGAAGGGAACAGTGTTTGGAGATTTTATTTCAGGTTATTATACCTTTTATTTTTCTTTCCTTCCTTCACCTATGTTTTGATCCTAAAGATCCATTGCCCTATACATTTGAGCCCTATTGCCTGATCAAATGACAGATGTACACCACAACAGGGTTAGCAAAAGCCAAGGGGAAGGAAGGAGGGAGGCTTCAGGAAGAGAAGAAAACCTGCCAGTGACATAAAGTTTGGTAATACTTTCTTTAGTAGTTTACTAGTGATTTGAGATGCATGTGGCTTGTGTTGCAATCATTGCTGTATATATAGGAGGATGTGAAGTGTATGTACATGCTTGCACATACGTATATCATTAGGGATTGACAGGCTTGTAGCTTCACAGAGGGAAGGAGAACACACTGTTGTTACAAAAACTGTTTACCCTGGCTTTTGCTTCGTCGGTTTTGCTGAGTTTATTTTCGTTGCGTGTTACAGTTGGCTTCATCTTCTTCTGCTGGGCTCTGATCTGTGGGAACCGACTGTTTCCTTTTAGCATCAGGTCAGTGCTGACACTTCCCTTGAGAAAGAGGTTTTAACACTGAGAAAGAGAGGTGGCAACGTGGTCTTGCTCATGACTGTGGTATTTTACACTTGTGCAAGGGGCTTTACACATAAAATGGTGCATGCAGTTGTTTTTCAGTCAGTACTATGAGAGTGGTTTGAGGGAGTGATGCTTCTTCAAGTAACTCCAGTCTGTGTCTGTTTGAACCAACCATTGAGTTTCATGGGGCAAATCTGTCTTTAGCACAAAGCATTGAAGCCGTGTTTGTAGTCTGATTTCAGACTCTGTCACTATTTGCAGTGGAAAGTAAGAGTGGTAATAAATTAGTATTT
>JAVSBS010018882.1:83208-118482 GCA_033124195.1 Coracias cyanogaster | reverse complement strand
GCAGGTCTTGAGTGTCTCCAGAGAAGGAGACTCCACAACCTCTCTGGGCAGCTTGTTCCAGTGCTCTGTCACCCTCACAGAGAAAAAGATTTTCCTTATGTTTATGTGGAACCTCCTATGTTCCAGCTTGCTCCCATTACCCCTTGTCCTATCATTGGACATCACAGAGAAGACCCTGGCTCCATCCTCCTGGCACTCATCCTTTACATACCTATAAACATTAATGAGGTCACCCTTCAGTCCCCTCTTCTCCAAGCTAAAGAGACCCAGTTCCCTCAGCCTTTCCTAAGTTATTAGAATCTTTTGCTTACTATTAACAAAAATCCAAATGTAGCTCGTTAAACATGCACTGTAAAATGTTATGTTGCACTTTGTTGTCAAATGTCCCAAACGGAATATTTAAGCCCATAACGTTAAAACATATAATATTGCCAAATACAGTTATTTCCTGCTACCAGCATGTACAGCACAAATTGTCATCATCACTTCTTCCTCTAGGGATGCTGAACCTGTCCTAAAAATCAAACTTCTGAACATTATTGTCTTCACTGAGATATGTCATTAAAATAAACTATACAGGTATAACTCTTCCCTTAGTTTAGCAAGTTACAAAGATGCATTTAAAATCATGCCTATATTCTTAGTTTATATAAATTACAGAACTAGAATTGGTCACCATCCAGTTACTTATTATACATTCTTTCTGGTGTGTTGCAGCCTATATACAAGATTTTTCAGTTACTTGATGGCTGAGGAGGCAATTCTCATTCTCTCTTGTGTGATAGATGTCACTAAAGTTGAGAGAAAGGCAGAAGAAATCAGGAATGTGAGGATCATAAACCCCAGAAGTATTATGCTTTTTTATTTTGGTATTTTAATTTCCCTTAATTTTTGTTCTATCATGTAGGAAGAACAGTGGAAAACTTGGAGTAGAGAGGCATGTATTAGGGTGACATGGGTGGGGGATTCTTATCCTGTATCAATATGTTAACAATTCTGTCTAATTCAATGCCATTATTAAGACTTGTCTTAAACACAAACAAACAAAAAACCAAAACTAAAAAAACCTGACCAAACAAAAAAACTCAGGTTCTCCTCTTTTCTAGGAAGAACAAGAAGCAAAGTTCTTCTCTTTCCTGAATCCATTGCAAAGAACTGTCCAGCCATTAGCTTTTAAATTTACCTTTGCTATAGCTGATTTTAGTTTGGAGAGAACTCATATATGGGATCTTTCAAATGACATGCACAGAAGACTGTGAAACCCAACGCATAAACAGTCTGCATGCGATTATTTTATTAGGTGTCTCCCATGAAATTACATTCCTGCATTTGCACCATCAGCTGGAAGGAATGTAACCCTGCTTGTGATAAAACAAAGAAAGGTTACTGAAGGGGTTGCAGTTATCCTTGCAAGATGAATGTGTCTTCATCAATTTCTGCACTTCTTCCCAGCACAACTCCTGCAGAGTTCTCTGTTAGCTGCTCACATTTTTCTCTTTTCTTGCTTATAAGTAACCTGCACCGATCAGTCTCTTATATTTAAAGGGAAGGGGACAAGAATGAACATGCCAGAACAAATGTCTTGATGCTTCCAGTTAATTCTTTGTCCAGAATTTGGGTCTTGAATTGAATCACAACTGAAGCACGTCATCACAATAAAAATGAAATAAGTCAGATGAAATATATGCTTGTAAGATATCTTCCTGATGGACATTTGTGAGAACACATAAAGGATAAGGAAAGTCAGAAAGTTTGTTTTCCTGGAATTTCCTAAGAAACAGCCTAATGAGGAAAATGCTGGTATGTTTCAGTGTATTTACAGAACAGGTTACAGACGTGACCTTTTAACGCTGTAGATAACTTAAATTCTTGGTGAAGTGTATTCCTCGTTATTATTAATAAAGTGTTATTTAGGGCTGCATGAATAGAGGACAACAGAAAAAAGCGCCAAGGAAAGATTCTAGGCACATGTAAATTAGCACATTTCCATTGTCTTTAATAAGATTATGCCAGTTTACACCAGTTAAAGATCTGTAGAATGTTATATTAGTATTAAGTAACAATGTTATATTTACAAGTTTAATAAATTTAATATTGCTTCACAGTTAAATTTTCTTCTTGTACACTAGCATGCTTCCTTTGTTGTTTAAGAGAGAATAATTTTTATTCTGATTTCCAGTGTTTTTCAATCCCAGAGCATTTCTTGCTATAGATCTATGTATTTTTAGTATGGTATTGAAGCTGAGAGGCTTAATTTAATTACATGGTCATGTGCTAGGTCATTGTCATTTTCCTTTAGGGTAATGGTATTTTCGTAAGTAATTTGCACTAGCAACTGTGAAGCTACATATATTTTAAAGATTGACTGCTTTGTAAGTGAATTTCTTTGTATCTGAGAGAAAGACAAAAATCTGCTGAAGTATAAATCATTAATTTGGTTGATATCTTTGTGTCTACAGGGGCAAGATACTCTCTTTTTAATTGTTCACAGATCACCATGGGAGGACTGCCTACACTTTGGACAGTAAAATATTGCACAAGATATTTTTGATATTGCTACAGAAGAAAAGCATATTGATATATTTTTTTAAATGGCCAAACACAGAAAAAATAAATAATACCACTTGGAATATCGATACAGTTTTACCTGTACATTTAAAAACAGAAAGAAAAGCTAGCAATTTTATGTAGATTCAAAGATTTAAAATGTCTTTCCACACCTATTTCCTAAGTAAGCCAGGGGTCACAATGGTGGTTTTAGCATGTAGGCAACACTGGAAGGGGGACATTGTGAAATTCTAAACTTATTTTATACTCTGAGGTTACCAAATAGAGTTTTAATGTTTACAGCACTTTGTGTAAATTATTATTTCTTGCCTGTGGCTTTCAATTTTTGGAATGGTTTTGAGAACAATTGAAGCGTAATCTATTTTTGAAAATGTTAGCAATGGAGTTAAGATTCAGAATATTGATAAATAATGGCTTACAAGCATGTTGTCAGTGTAAATAAAAAAATGTTTACTCAAAAACAATCGTGCTGTGCAGTTAAAAACACCACATAGCCTTTCATGAAGTTATATTATATATCCACATCTTAAAAATTGATAAATTTGTGATACACTTTACATCCTCAGCATCTTTTCTTTCAAAACCTTTGTTCAAACTGCATGCTGTGCAATTCCTTCAATGTTTCTGTACTCTCAGAATGAACAGGATAAATACATAGATCAAAAAAGGGGCACATTGCTCTCCAGAGAGCAATTAGTGATCATTTGCATAGCCTCTACAATTCAAATCTGAAATAAAAGCTATGTGTCCCAACTGATAGTTGAATTCCACTCTATCATTTCCCAGAGGAAATTATAGCAAAACACAGTTTCCCAGAAGAAAAGAAAGCCTTATTTTGAACAGCTTCACATTTGAGAATAGTATGTCTAATGTCCTATGCATACCTGCTTTTCTGGGAAATCTGTTTTTTTCAACACTTTATTAGTGACAATAGACAAGTTTCCACTTGTATCTGTTTTTAACCTTTCTGGTTTGCTATCTTATGAATTTACAGATATTTTGGATGGTCTTCTTCAACGTAATCACCACACTGCTCATCCCACTGCAGCCATCTCTATTGCTTGACACTAGTCTTAATTTATGGGTAGACTTCTAATTCTCCTGGTTCATTTGTTATGTTCCCTCTCTCTGCTTTCCTCTCCTCCCTTGTCCCGCAGTCCAACTCCTCTCCACTGCTGAACCCAACACCTCGGCTTCCATGAGCTACTGGGAATCTGTGTGAGGGCACAGCCAGGACTGAGATCACTTCTGGCACCTGGCTTGTCCACCTTGCAGGGCAGCCCCGCTTCTGCCTGATGGTGAAATATTCATATTTTAATAAAAAAGATTTTGTATCTTTAGATTCCAGTTTTAAAAGCATCAATATCAGTTGGGGAGAAGGAACATGTTTAGAAGATGGGCAAACAAGTCTTAAATTCCAGGCTAATTTATAAAATTGTATGTGCTGGTATTTGTATATTTTGTTTTCAAAGGAAAGACTCAACCTAAATCATGCTATGCGGGCCGTAATTTTTATATATTTGCTTGAAATTGAGCTCCAGAGTCAACTCAACACTAAACTTGTGTCTGTCTCATGAAGTGACATATTGAATATGCAGTTTTCATAAGAAGATGAATTATTTTTACCCAGGCCTAGGAAATTCTAAATAATAACATCTGATGTGCCATCTAGATCAGGTATTTAAAATAGAAAGATAGACCTTAAATGTGATTTACTTTTAATTTACTTCCAATTTAGTGTGGAAGACACTAATCCATAGTATGATATGATTTCAATCATATGATATGATTTCAATTTTTTGTCAATATGTTTTTATGTGTGCTGGTTTTGGCTGGGATAGAATTAATTTTCTTCATAGTAGCTTGTATGGGACTGTGCTTTGGATTTCTGCTGAAAACACTGTTGACAATTCAGGGATGTTTTATTTTATTGCTAAGCAGTGCTTACACAGCATCAAGGCCTTTTCTAGTCACACCACCCCATCAGCTAGTAGGCAAGAGGTGCACAACAAATTGGGAGGTGACACAGCTGGGATAGCTGACCCCAGCTGACCAAAGGAATATTCCATACCATATGATGTCATGCTCAGCAGTAAAAGCTGGGGAAAAGCAAGAAAAGCTGAGGGAAGAAAGAGGAAGGAGTGATATTCGTAGTTACGGTGTTTATCTTCCCAAGTAGCTGCTACACATGATGGAGCCCTGCTTCCTTGGAGATGGCTGAACATCTGCCTGCCAATGAACTCAGTGTCAATAAGCATAGTTTCTAGATTAGTCTATTCTGATAAAAGTAAGGTAATGTTTAGAACTGAAACTGTCAGTGTTCATTTGGAAGAAACTTCCAGTTTTATTTTAGGTGTCCAGTGCACTGACAATTATATAACTAGTGACTTGACCACAGATGCTCATTGTTTATATTTCCTGAACAAGATCCAATTAAAAGCTTACCATCTGCCATAAATCTTTGTCTGAATACAACTTTCAATGCAAGTGCATGCATTAGCATTCAAGCCTTAGCCTGTCTTTCACTCACCGTTGTTAAGTTATCCAGATATTCTTTTATTAGGAAGCTTTTTTTAAAAAAAAGTTTGTCTGTTTGTTTGATTGGTTGGTTTGTTTGGTTAGGATTTTTTGCTATAGCTAGAGGTTCAAAGGTTCTTAGAAAAAAATGCCTTGGAACGTAACTCAGTTATTATCGAGCGGCATTGATAATCTTGCTGTACATTTGGCAAATCTGGGGGTAAATGAAAATTTCATAGGAAAATACTGACTGGAGACAATTTTGGAAAGGTATCATAAATGACAGTTCTTGAGATATAGAAACATGGAAGATGTTATGTAAATAATTTTAATACACACAATGTTTAGAGATGCAGAAAAGTTTGACAGTTATTTTCTATAAATAAATTCTGAAAGTTGGAGCATTCATGCTTTTTCTACCAAATATTTATTTGTGTTTGAAATCAGGATATGAAGTTATATTAGTTCTCTGGAGTAAGAACTAGATTTTTTTTGGTTAAGTCAAAGACATGAAAGACTCTAGTGTCATCCTATGGTGCCTGTAGGACTGGAAGATATCTCAAAGGATCTGTAAGAGTTCAAAACTTCTGGGAAGACAGCTGGAATGAGGCAGATTCCTCTATGACACCAAAATAACACCATCTGCCCACCTATAGAAAATTAAATAATTTTGTAGGTGATACTTCAGGGTGAGTACAATCCCTCTCTAAAGTTGAGCTGACTATATGTCTGGAACTCCATTGACTGTAATGGGTATTACATTGTGATTTCTGCTTAGATTGGAGATTCATAAATTGTAAGATCTAGAATGAGTAGACATCTTCAGGTATTTTCTTCAGTCAGCTTGAGTAAAATGTGTGGTTATTTTTATATGTTGGCCAATAAATTGTAATATTCTTCACAATCTAACAACTTTTTCCTATAAATGCAGGAAAGGCTTGACTTATTATTTTCTTGGGGAATGATCTGTAATTTTGTTTCTCAATACTCCCATGTTATTTGCCTCAAAGAAGACAGAGATAATGTAATTAATTATAAAAGTCACCTCTTAAGAATAATGTGGTCCTAGAATAGTACTTAATTATTGTAATTTAAATTTGAAAGAAACAAGACTAGCATGAATGAAATGAATCAGAAATATACATCCACTCTGAATCTGAAAATGTGTCCATTTATTAGCATTAGTAAGCACACCAAGGCATCTTAGATGCTTCAGAAGAAAATATCCTAACACAGAGATATCGCTGGATAAAAAAAAAAAAGACTTTGAAAAGTTCAAGGGCTCAAGTCTACAAAACACACTGTTTAGGTTCCTGGATCATGGCGTAGAATCCCAAATCTCTTATTAACAGTGTTATTTCTAAAAACACACAATTAGTATTAGACATTCCAAAGAAGATCCCAAATAGTCTCCTGAGAGAGAGATAACTGCGGGGACTTGTCTTCCTTATTATCTTGAGGATACGACAGTGGCATGCCCAGAATGATCCTTCACTGCTCATGAACACTGGCACTTTGGTTAGCCTGAGCATCCTCCAGTGGTCAGTTCTGCCGGCCTGACAAAAAACAATTCTAACTAGGCAAAGGCCTAGACCTAGGACTATTATAATGGATAAACAAGCTATAAAGAATCATGTCCTGTGGCAGAAAGATACAGAGTAGACCACTCAATAAATGTTTCTTGTCCCTAATTTATTTACTTACACAATATGTACAGTGACCACTGCATGAAAAAAATTATTCAGCTATAACAAAACACTGAGAAGACAATTATGAAGGTATAATTCCACAAACAGTTAGTCGCTTGAGGATCTTCTGACGTACTGAGAAGCCTTGATACATGTGTATGCACACATATATATGCTCCTCCATCTCCATCCCTTAGTACTTGATTTCCATAAAAGCGCAATGAGACTAAATTTTTCTGAGAGAAATTCACTTGACTGGCATCTGAAATTCTGGGAATTTTTCTGTGTTAGAAATTTAATTATTCACATGCCTTAGAATGCAGAGACAAGCAGACTTTTAAAAGTGTATTTAGCAAAGACTGTTAGTGTAGAAATAGGCTAGATGGTTATTCATGATTAGCTTCTCAGCACACCAGGTCTCAATTCATATATTCTGAAGGTAGCATACAGAGTATAAGGCAGGGATTTTTTTAATAAAACCAAATTATAATTTTATAATTATACACATTGAGATAAAATCTTGGAATAGAGTAATTTTTTTCTGCGTCCTTTATTAAATTTGTTGGCTAAGTTCTTTTGCCTTCTCCAAACCTCAAATATTATTCAAACTGACATATGCTTTCTTTCCGTGCTTTGCCTGTAGCAGAAATGTATAGTATTTCCCCAGCCTCGGCAATTAAATTGTCAGAAATCTATTTTCTTAGTCTGTATTGCCGTAGTTTTATTTCCCCTAAATACAAACCGTTATCTTGAGTAATGTATGTAACCTTTTTAGTATGCTCTTAGGATACCCTATTAGTATAATTCATAATAGATGTAAACATCAAACAAGTTTAATTCTCAAGGAAATCTCGGATGCTGTGTGACTTACATGACATATTAAATTACTAATTTATTTCTATACTGTTATTTATATTTTTTAAAAGTGCATCTGCTTTTATTTTAGAAATTTTATATTCAGAATAAATTTACCTCTGTTCTATCAAAACTACCCTAGCCACTAAAAGGTGACTAAATTGACCTAAATTATTATTTGCGTTGTATGCAGGTGTTCTGACAAAAATGTTTTATATAAACATGTTTTTGTTGTTATTTCAAACAATAATAATCTTGAACTAGAAATATTCATGTTGTCTAATTTTTTTTTACATGGTGTTCTTCTGTCCAACTTAAATCTCCTTTTTATTTCCACTTTTTAGTGAGTAAAATGGAAAGGGCTCTGCACAAGAGAATCAATAAGAGTACACTGTTGAAAGCATAACACAAAGACAAAAAAATTACTACAACGTATTTTCAGTACATAGTCTTTTTCTTAGAGTTAAGGGCTACAGTGACATAATGGATCTTTAATCCCTAAATTTGACAAAGAATTCCCTAGCTACAAAAAAGCAGACAACAAAAGTCTTCTAGCTGCCCCCTGTAATAAGCTGGTATCCTCTACTGAAGTACTGTGCCACAAACAACTGCAAAAATTCTTAGTCTAAAAATGTTTTATTGAACTCTCCGTCTCTGATCCTTCTTCCTCAAACATCCATCTGCTTTGTTTAGTTGTTTATTTTAACGTAACCATGGCCTACTACAAATATAAAATACTTGCATATAAACATATCTAAAATACATAAATGTATGTGTATGCATAATACGCATATGGTATATGTATACAGATGGTACTAGGACTTAAACATAGCTCTAATTCTCATCAATCTGTATGCCTAACTATTGGGCTATGAAGTTAGACCCCTATTAACTGAAATAATCTTATTAAATTATTTTAATATACAATGCATTATTTTCTTCTGTCACAGTTTGCTTTTGTATTTGAGCACATTGACTTTTGTCATTATAAATTCCAAATCTGTATATTTACCTTTTTTACAATTATTACAATTGTTTCAATTATTTTTTCTGTTTGGTGTTTTTTTCTCAGTTACTTTTTTTCTACTATATGATGAACTTTCTTGCGTAATTTCTATCAGTAATTCTGGTAGACATAACCAGACCAAAAAAACCCACCCAACTCGTCCCTGCTTGTTCCTTGAGAAAATTCAAGGGATAGCAAAAACTTCATTTGGGTACTGATACTTTTCAACCTCTGCCCATATCATCATCTGCCAACACTGGCAAGTGGGTGCATAGGTTAAATCTGTCAATTAAGCTTTATCTGCACTGCAGACGTCACTTTCTTATATAGTGGGACTTGAGTAACATCATTCCAACAGTCTTAGAGAATTAAACTGAACTGAGCGCAGTGTTGCCATCTTCAAAGTCATTATTTGCTCTTCAACACTGACTATTTGATGAAGAATTAGACACAGCAAGTGTGTTAGGAAAATGGTTGTATCTTCAGATATTCTAAGAGATGCAGTAAAATATTTGGTTTCCACCTGAACAGTCAAAGGCAAAAAGAAAGGATGCTGGGAAAGTTCTTCAAAACATAAACTCCAGTGACTTTCTGGCCTACAGAAAATCTTACCATCCGGCCCTTATGGACATTCATCTGCAAGTACCACCTCTCCTTCAGTCACACAGCTTTATATCATATTATTTTTTCTCAGTTTTATTCTGTAAATTTGAAGAAAGTTCACAGAAATAAAGGTTTTGTTATGCATTTTTCCAATAACTAACTTTTAGTAGTCTGGCATTTTTAATTGTTTTTGAAACACAGCCAATAATGGTCAATATATTGATTTCACAGGGGTAATATTTTGTACTGCATCTCCCATGATTAGTGATTCCATGTGGTAAGAATTGAAAAGTATTTTGGCATAATTAACAGCTAGTGTATCTGCCAGTAGTGGGAAGTCCATGTACCAGGAAAATAGAGAGATTAATGATTAATGAAACAAACAAACAAACAACCTCTTAGGAAAGAAGAAGAAGTTGAACTCTACAAAAAAATACATAGCTCATCATTGTTCTGCAGCTGAACTGAATTAATTTTTTAATTAGAAGTTAGAAAACATTGCTTGAAGCAAATACTCTTCAAGTACCATTACATTATTATGATTAGATTCTTACTTAAGTTGAATTTTGTGACACTTGATGACTAACACCTTTGAAAATTCAGTTTATCACTCATCACCAGTGAGATGGAAAATCAGTCTGCAGTAACCATGAGACATTATCATGTCAAGGATACCTTGAAGCTACAGAAGACTATTATCTCCCTATTCTACACAACCTGTTGGGTGAAATCTGTAGGAAAACAAGGGGATTTAAGTTTTTCTCCAAAAATATGCGTATATGAAGTAAAAACAAACACTGGTCACATGTCTCAAACCAGTAATTTGGGTTATTTGTATCAAGGCTGGAGGTACTTACTAATGCAATGACAAATATAATGACAAATATTCCCTTTTTTTACAATTCAATCCTTTCATGCCATGTTGACACTACTGTGGGGGCTTCTGACTTTTGCACATATCCCTGATTCTTTAGCAATAACTATTTGTTATCTCTAATTATTAAAGAAAAACATAAGTAAGTAATTTTCCTCTTAAATTTAAAGAAAATTTTACTGAGATACACCTAGTTTAACACTGTAAACTATATGTAAATTTCAATCAAAAGAGCACTTAATCACAGTACTAAAAGTGGATATGACATTTATTACAGCCATTAATAAATAACCTCAAATACTTCACATCAGCTTAAATATACTGAGACTTTGAGCCATAATTAGACATAAAAATGCAATTTATGACAAAGCTATGCCACATTAAAAAGTTTTCATTCCAACCAGAGGAATGAAAACTTGTATCCTAAATCCAAAATGTCACTATAAATTAGTTACTGTTGCAACATAAAATAGAAGATTCTAGCTTCAGGTGAACCATTAAATATGCATCTTCCAACTTTAAAAAAGACATTTCAAAATGAAAAATTGTTGGCTGCAACTTTTTCAATTTCTATGTTGTATTAGGTGCCAGAAATGACTTTGAAAATGATAGCCTCTGGGTAAAGCAGAATGTATACAAACTGCTTCATTTTACATCTCAATAGTCTAAGTTGACTACATTAATCAAGTGGAGGCAGTCATCATGTAGTCAAATAGACACCTTCTAGCTGACCTTGCAGATTTTGTTATGAATGGACTTAAGATTTTCTGAAATGATGTTAATCCTCATTAAGAGTGATGCAGGTCATACTGTGCAGCATTGCAAGTCTGCATCCTGCTTGCAAAGTCAGGGGAAAAAAGAAAACAGCATCTCAAATTAAACACCTCTAGGTTTTATTACAAGGCAAAAGACATTCCATTGGTTTTGTTTTGTCTTATCATACCTGGAATGAGCATGTTTCCAGTTGATTTCTACTCTATCTAAGAAAACAACACCTGTAGTAAAGTAAGGAAATATGCATTGCTTTTCCACCTGTCAGAATAAAGGAATGGTATAAAATTGGTATTTCAAGAGGCATTCAGTGGCTTAGTCACGTTTATTATATGCTATTTCCCATTGTTGATGAGATGAATAAACAATTTCCCCCTTCATTCTTGCTTCCTGGCCAAATACATGCTTTAAGTACCTGAGTTCTCTAATTTCAGGGGGGGCTGCCTTGAATTTTGTTTTTCCAGGGTTTCTCCTATGCATATATTAATCTTCCATAACTTTGCCATCCACCAAACACTTCAATTTGATGGCTTCCTTTTTTTTCCCCCATATTTCTTTTTGTTTTCATTGCTGTTTTGCATTTCTGTCTTTTTTTCTCTTGTGTCATATTTTTCTATTTCTAGTCTGAGTTCACTTGACTTTGTAACTATCTTTCTATACATTCTTCCTTATTGGCTATTTTTCCTCTTCCTTATACTTGTCTCTTTTTTTTTTTTTTTTAATTCCTTTTGTTGCTATATATTCTGCTGTCTGCTTTTTTTCTCTATATACCTTTCTTTGTCTCCCTTTTAAATATTTTTTTCACTTCAGTTGTGATGTTACTCTAACTGTAATAAAACATTGCCATACTTTGCTCTATTTCACATAAAATAAAAATACTTTAAAAATGCATTGCTTTCATGAGAAGAATGATGGGCCTATTGACAATATTATGCAATTTTTCAAAGAGTTACTGGACAAGGAAAAATATTAGAATAATCTGATAACTGTGTGCTTCAGTAGATTTTGTATGTTCAGTGTCACTGCTGCCAAGAAAACTAATTAAAACCAATAAACTTTAAAGATTAATATGTACTCATAGTTTAGACAGAGAATTTAAAAGCTGTCTGGAAAAGGTGGATAACACCTTAAAATGTTTAAAGGTGGAAGGTGAACCAGAATTTACTCTCCTTGTCTGTCTGCTTCAGAACTATAGTGATTTATGTCAAGATTCAAATATGTGTATGATATTTCTTTGTTGTCTGTTTTGACATGTCTTCTGAAGGACTATCTAACCTCTTCTCCTTATTAGTATAATGTTATACTTTTAATATGAAACACATTTTCCAAAATATTATTAAACTTCTGCTTGTTTCTGTAACTTGTATCAATTGCTTCATTTTTGTTGACTAGAACCAAAGAGGAACCAGCTATAGTAATATTAATTCCTTTATTTTATTTTTTTTATATTAGGGGTGGTCTTTACAAAACCTTAAGTTACGTGTAGGTGTGTGTCTTAGGTATCTATGAAATCTTAGCTCCAGTGGGATCAACTTGACTGCCAAGAAGCCGGAATTATACCCATGTACTTTGAAGAACATCACTCATACACCACTTCTGACACACTTTCTAATGTATGCTTTTCATATATTTACATTGTTTTCTTAGTATATCCTCTAAGATAAAACTCTAAAACATCATCAGTTCAATGAAAATAATCTAGTTTGGGTTGAGAAATAAATCAGATTCAAACTTTTCTGGACAATTTAAATTGTTTTTAAGTTTTTGTGTATAATTTTTGTTTACAGTCAAGTACCAGAGAGTTTATAATTTATTGGAAACTCATTGAGGTGCAGCTGTTGACCTTGTGCATGCTCTTAATTTACTGCAAATACAAAGTAAAACAAGCTATTTTAAAGTGTAATGAAAATAATTGTGTGCTAAAGTGTGCTAAAGCACCAGGTTCCATTTCATATTGGCAATAAACAACGTGTGTTCACATGGTTAGCTACCATTGCTAAGAGTGTGTTGATTTATTTTACCACATAAAGCTGTGTTAGAATTCATGCAATTTTTTTTTTTCATTGAAAAACTTCAAGTGTACCAAGAAGGAATAAGCAAGAAAACATACAAATCAGAAAGAATTAGACAAAGTTCTAATTGAGTATCCTTTCATCTTGTACAACTCATTGTATACTCATTTCATTGTGCACCTATACTCCACTCTGTTTCATTTATTAATGGATTCATAGTCACAAACAGGAAAGACTGCTTAAATGCTTATTTTTAATCATGGGAATTCTGCAGAATAGATTGAAGAAACTGATACATGAAAGTGAAATATATACTTATTGCTTGTCAGGTTTAGATCATTGTCGTGGTATAGTAGATTCCTTGTTGAAGTTCTGTGTGAATACATTCAAGTTAAATAACAAAGTCTACTTTGTATTTTTCTAAACTTGTGGAAGAAAATATCCAAATATTTTTTTTTTATCCAGGATAGCATTATTTAATCCCTTCATGAATAGCGCATGAATAATTATCAGAGCTGGGGCTCAACTCAACACTATTGAATTCCACAAATTCATCTTTCTGTGGAAATAAATTAGTTTATGCAGCACCTAGGGTAATTTCCTTGCCATGGTACATCAATTCTGACCTTTATTCTATATCAACCCCCGAAGTAAATGAGAGGATCCTGTACATGTATGGCTCCTTTAGGACACATCATAATTTTCTATGAGCTATGACTTCAGTGGATTCTACTGTGCTTTTGAATTCTGAAGTCTTGCATTTCTGCCTTCAAACTTTTACAGAATTTTGAACTCTATGATGAGAAACTCACTTCATGAGATCAAATGAAATACAACAGGCAAGAAGAGTACTGCTTTCTATTTGAAATACGGAAAGAGCAGATTATGTCAGTACAAAACAAATTATAATTTTGTAGAAACAAGAGTCTGGATCTAACATATATAGAAATCAAGATCTTCTATGCTTTCTGTGTGGTACCTGCTATGTTTCATTTGTCTCACCACTACAGCTCATGGTTGCCTTTCCCCAGCTTGTATACTTTGGTTTATGAATCCTTCCAGCCACTAGGCATTTGTACTCTTTCACCATAACTATATGACCTGAAGTCACAACTTCCATTCCTCAAGAAATTGTCTCAGCCATGAAGGTGAAAGTCTCAACAGTGAAAAAGGAGTGAAAATTCTTTTCTGAATCAAGGCAATGGCAAACTTGTTATATCTAAATTATGTCTACTTTGTTGCCAGTGCTCATTTAGCAGAAAAATTCCTAACCAGTTTTAGGAGAACAGTTCACAAGGCTCTTGCCTTGCCTGACCAATGCTGACTGCTAGAATACATTCTGTCTTCCCCAGCGCTGGCACCCATCAGTCCTTTTTGTTCAGCTGCACAACAGGAAAGTCTGGCCAGACTGGGCCTTTCTAAGCAGAGGGAAGGGAGGGGAAGCTGATTAACTAGCACATCAATTAATTTACTTAAGAATTTTATCTGAAATATAGAAGCTTTTGATAATAACTATATTAGCAAAGCCCTCTTGTGGAGATACAGTTTAAACTGGTAGCATCTTTTTCCACTTGATCACTTAATGCTACCAAACGGCATAAGAAAGATTCATCAGCTTTAATTGTATCAGCATGGATAGGATTTTTTTTCCACATTTCTGACTGTCCATCTGTAACACCAAATTTTGATGGTAAATGCTTAACACTTAATAAGGAACTTGGGTTTTATACAGAAAATGTAAATCTTTACGATTATACACAAGTAGAAGAGGGATGACAAAAGGAGAAGCTGAGAAAAGAAAGCTTGTTTCCTTAAGCAAGTAGAATAGCTTACATTTCTATTCTACTGCAAAATGACCTACAAAAAGGTTTTTCACTATCAGAGTTCTCAAATTTACATATTAAATATAATAGAGGGTCTAAGCCTGAAGCAGCTACTTTCAACACGGTTCTAAAGATCTGTCAGCTGCTTGTATACCTTTGCCCAGTTTATTCACTTGTGATCCAGGGGCCTAAATACTGGTTTTCATTATTGAAACTGCTGCCTCTAGGAAAGTTTTCTGCAACTCAAAAATGATGTCTGCATAATAAACTACTAAATATGTGTACTACTTCTTTGCATTGAATATGATATATTAATTTTAACAAGTGTTAAAATTGTTAATTCTTTTAACAGATAAACAGCAATTTTTGACCAGATAGTTTTATGTTTGATGCTAGCTTTTTTCATTTAAAACCTTATTAGAGCACTGTGGGAATGCAACAGGGCACTTCTCCATGCATTTAACAATGCCAATGCCTTAAGGCACAACTGGTTTCAGTTGTCAGGAGTCAGAAGATGTTTGCCTGCATCATCTCACACAGTTACTTTCTGGCTTCAGGTATAGCAGTGTTTCACATTAACATCCACAATTTGTCATTTCTATTATTATTTAGAGTTTTCTCTCCCTTCTCCCCAAGTTCAGTGTACAGCTGGATGAGTAAACATTTAACTGAGAAAGGAGAAAACATATTTTGTCCAAAAATGTATTGAAAAATATATGGATGTTTTTCCTCAGAGAAAACTGCTTCGGAAAAAAATATCAGAAGTCACTTCTATTAAAAGTGTATTGCATTATGCATCCATGTAGTGTACTCAAGGGTGAGGCTGGTACCATGAATTTCCTGCAGTAAAGGTTAGTCCTTATGTGCAAACCGCCTTCCAAATTTCAGAAATAGTGTCAGACTCTGTTAATAGGTACATTTGAGAGTATTATGTATAGGGTCTTACCTTAGCCATCACACTTCCTAATGTGGTGTCACAGAGCACATTACTTTAGGACCACCAAGAGCGGGTTGCACTGCAAGGGAAAAGGAGCCAGGATTGACCAAGTTGGCAGAGCAGTGACCCCCCCAGTAAGGGACACCCTCCCACAGTTAAGTACACAAGAAGAGCAGAGGTTTTGGTGGCAGCAGCCAGCCAACAGCCCTGTGACTGCCAGCCATGCCCATGCAGGTCTAAGAACAGGCCAGGAAGCCAAGTCAGCAAGGCCAGGTCACGGACAGGAAGGTGCAGTGCTGGGCAGACGTACAGCTACAACAAAACTCACACAAGGACCTAGGGCAAATGCCTGAGCTTAAATGCATCTCTCAAGCAAAGGAGACAGGGACCTGCCAGCTCCTTCTCACAGCTAACTTGTTTTCAGAATGATCTCATTCCAGGTTACACAGCCAAGCAATATCAGAGCTGATCCTGAACACTGGCAGCCAAGAACCCAAGAAGAGGAGAAAGATGGTTCGAAGCCTTCTGGTCCATTCAGGGCCCTGACGTGGTCTCCTAATTTCAACATCTGTTTAGTGAGGTAGACTATTGTGGTGGTTTAGTAAAGCTGCAGTGGTCCAGTCCCTGCCGGGAGCCAAGCCACGTGGCTGCTGCCGCTGCCTGCCTCCACGGCCCCTTGGACAGAGGGTTTTGAATGCCTTTTTGAGTTGAGATAAGGAGAATTTAATACAATGACACACAAGAAACAATCACAGTAACAAAAGCAATGACAACAATGAGAAAAACAATGTACACAACAAGCAATACCGTGTGGGTAAATGGACGGAGCTGAGTGGGTAAATGGACGGAGCCGAGTGGAGCCGAGCCAGCCAGCCCTGCACAGCGGAACCAGAATGAATGTCAGCATGGTATGGAATAGCCCGGCCGCACCAAATTAACCCTGTCCTGGCCAAACCAGGACAACTATTCTTCTGGAAAAAATATAGCTAGCCCTCGTATCAGGAAGAGGCCCCGCAGAGCAAGCTTACTAGGCCAGAAGGTCAAAATCTATGAGTTGAAGCTCTGGAAGACAGCAGAAAACATCAGAAGCTGTAGCTGGTTAGCTAGAAAGAGAAAAGAAAGGGAAATATCTGTAAGAACACTATAAATAGAAAGAAATGAACTTAATGAAAGCATATAACATATATATTTTAGAGAATTAGCTGCTCAAAATGTGTTTTATGTGTAACAATCTTTCTAGGGGAGGTGATTTCTAAAGAAAATATGATTACCAAAAGTAAGCAAAGTATTTGTGTTTCGGTACTGATTGTCTCCATCTCTGTCATAACTGAGTCTCTCAAAAGACAAACATGTTCCTCCTGACAGCAATCCAGTAAAAAATGTTATTCTATACATTATGAACAAAACCCATAAGTATGGGAAGACATACTTGCTCAGTGATGGAAAAGAAATCAGGGGCAGAGGCAGACACAGTCTAGTCCCCTAAATCTCAGGCATAATGAGCACTGCAGGACTTTCTGGAGTTAGCAGCACTGATGATTAGCCCATCGCACTTTTGTCAGAAAATACCATATATTATTATAAGATTATTACAAATAAAATGGTGTAGGAAAATAAATATTTTATTTATTTCACCTTATTTTCAGTTTACGCTCTTCCTGAATTCCTACATTCCCAGTGTAGGGTAATTAGACAAGGATTCATCTGATCAAACACACAGAGTTGCATTAAAGTTAGTCAACTAAACCAGACATTCCCCACCAATGCTGTTTGCTACAAGCTATCAGTGATGTCCAAAGCAAGTCAGGTGTTGTAAAGTGTTAGGGCTGGGCCAGCCACTAGACAAATGACAGACGCTTTCTATTAACCCCTCTCCCTTCCTAAAGGGGAAAAGAAAGGAAATAAGGAAGAGAGACTTATGGATTAGAAGAGAAAAGTAAAACAGCTTTAACGAAAATAATACCAATAAAATGAAATATATACAAATGCATAGAAACCCAATATTGAACCCAACCCCTCTGATGGCAATTACACCACTACCAGCACTGATGCTGTGGAGCAGCCACTGGGGAAGTCCCAGACTGGACTCAGCAGCAGATGAGAACCAGATTCAGGAGCTGAATTCTAGAACTGGATTGCAGAACACATGGATTAGGAATGAAGGCAGAATGGACAGTGTCCTCCTTGGATGCCAGCCACTGAAGAAGACAGCTTTACTCTTGTGATCCCTCAGTTTTATACTAAATATGATATATATGAAATGGAATGGAATACCTTATTTGTCAATTTAGGGTCACCTATCTTGTCCATTCCTCACTGCATGTGTGGCGCTTTATTTTTTGCACCCTCAGTGTGGCACACAACATTTATCAGTGACCTTGGTTGGCACAGGAACAAGTACAAGCAAGAGCCTTTCTGCATACTGCTCCTTAGTAGCAACTATAAACATGAATTGTTATCACTTCTAGAAGCAGATACTGTCTCTGAAAATATGGTGTTAACTTCAGAAAGTGCAGTCACTTAGAAGATACTGAGTTGAAAAGTAAAGTCTCTGAACAGAATTAGTTCTGTTCTAGCTCAAACCAGGACAGGTGATTATGCCTTTACTATGTATATTCCTGTCTATGGACTTTAAAGAGTCTAGCGTGGATGTAGATCTCTAAGTTAGCAGGTAAATATTATGGTGGATATCTCCATTTATTTCTATTCCTTTCAGAAACACAGAGCAGAAAATTTGTTTGTACAACCATAAAAGGTGCAATTAGTTTTAATAGAGCTGTACTTTAAAAACAGTTCACAAAAATTAGCGACCAGATTGTGTAAGGTACTTGGAAAGCTGGGTACTTGTGTTTTATGAAAATCCAGTTTCTTTTTAATTGCTGAAGTAAAAGATAATTTCTTTTGAAAATCTGGTCTGTAGTCTATGTGCATATTGATAGAGTCATTTTAACCTTGATGTACAAACTTAAGCAGTGGCAATGATTGGATGAAATTCTTTATAACTATTCTCACTATTTTCATAGGTTTTAAGGCCAAGGAGGACAATTTATGACCTACCAATTTTTGCTTCATACATAATGCCAATAAATTAATCAAATAATTTTGATATAAATCCCATTTGAACTATAGCATATCTTTTAGTTATGCTGTACAATGCTACAGCAGTATCAATTATTCCAATAAAAAAGCAAGTCATATAATACTAGACATGAATCACAGTGACTTAAGAGCTTGAGGTATCACCAGAGCAGGCAGAATTCAAGACTGTTTTATGCCAATGGAAGAAGATCCAACTGATTTAAGGGAATCTACAGCAATTTCTTGACTGAATACAAAACCAAAAGGAATTTCTTATTATTGGTCTAGAGGTTATTAACATTATGAAAAGAGAGAACACACACTCTCTTACAGGAGTGTTAAATTTGTGAACAGAATTTGACTGCTGTGCAAATGAGCAAAGCAATGTAGTTTTCCCCCAATCCTGACACATAAAGATAATGGCATTTTGCTACTGTGTTCTGGGACATCAAGGACAGATCTTAATTAAAAATCCATATAAGCACATACTATGTTCCTGGAAAAGTGTAGTCATTCATCTGAAAATATTAAACCTTATTCAGAGCTCCAGGTTGGAGGAGCTGTCAGAGGGTTACAAAGGTTATTATAACACAAATGCCACCTTCTGTAACATTTTTAGATTTGCAATGAAACACCTAGTTTAATGGGCTGCAAATGGAGAGCAGAGACCCGTTAATGAGTACAGAGGTCATGCTACCATCCTGCAGGGGCATATGTCAATGATTTAGCAATTACAGCAGAAACAGTAGTTCAGACCAGGTGGATAATTTCTGTATTAGAGAAACTTATGGAGTGAGGCGTAGATGAATTTTGAGCCTGGAAAACCTCAAAATTCATGTAAAGGGAAATGATCCTGAAAATTTTACACTGAATTTTAATGTGAGATACTGTCATTTTCCATTTGTGAAGAATTTTTGCTAAGTGGTACAATGCAAGGCTTCAATATTCAGATAACACTGAAATAGTTCAACAGGAAAATAGTAGGAATTTTTTTCCAAATAAAACCAGTAAGTTTTAAAATAAATCATCACTACATTCTCTACATTCTACTTTTACTGTTATAGCTTATAGGGCTAATAGGTATGACAACTTTCATAAAACATATGGTAGAACTATGAAGAAGTTTAGAGACATCACTACATTTTAAAAAATTAGTGCTCCCAGTGGACAACACTGCTAGATTCTATTGTACAGCATACTTTGACAGAAGTTACCATTATGTCCTACTCCACCAGTGATCTCACTTCCAAAGCTGCTGTTCTTATACTGTTCACATTGGTCCATAGTGCATATCTGCTAATTTTTCACTGTCATAAGGTCATTTTTTTTTCCCTGGACATTTTTAAAATTTCTCTGATTACCTTAACTTCTTCTTCATCTGGTGGTTATAGTTGAAGGTGTAAAAACCTTGCATAAGCCAGCTTCAACTACCATTCCAATTATTATTGTCTCATGTGAATGTTTAAAAAAAAATAGTAACTTCTGGTTTTTAATCTATACATGTTTTTCCTACATTATATACAAATATCTTATATTATATACAAACATCTTTTGTACTGCAAAGCAAATCCCGAGGCAGAAAGGTACAAAAATATATATTGCCATGAAATTAAAGTTAAATCCTTGAAAGAATTGGTGATAACAAGGATACTGTAATAACACTCAACTACAATAATTTTGGAATGCTGAAATTCAGAAGAGAAGGCTTAGGAGAAGCCTGAAGAGTTTAAGAGAAGGAAATCTTCAACTGGAGATCCCAGAGCCATCCCAGTTCCTCATTGCAGTCTCACTTTGCACCCATGTAATGAATACTGGTAAACAATAATATTTTAATGTCAGATTTAAGTCTTTTTGAAAAACACACATATTCAAAACTAAATCAAGCACTTTTCCAATGACTCTGTTTCCCTAAGGTGAAGTTCAGATACATAATTAGGGGTGGATGGAACGTAGGCCCGTTTTATTCACAGAAAAAAAAAAAAATCTACATCTTGATACTTGTTTTCATTCCCTCTGAAGGAGAAGTAGAGATCTCAGCATCTTTTATCTCAAAACAAACAACCCTTGCCTTTAATATCATGGAAGAAAGATACCTATGAGCTATTTAAGACATTTAAAAATTACTGCTGGGGAATGTGTTACTATTCGTAGTGCATGTTCCTTAATTAAAAGTCTAAGACGAAGATAATACATTTTTATGCAAGGATCCACCTAGATACAGAAGATACAGGTTTTTACCTCTCATACTCTTTATTTAAAGTTGGAAATGTAAGGTATGTTTTCTCTATCTCAGCTACAGAGTTAGGCTTTCTCAGTCAAGGAATAATTGCCTACCTCTAGTGACAAAGTTCCAAGAAAAAGGCAATACTCTGGTTGAGTCATAGTGCATAGTTAATATATATCTCTTTCAAGTCAGCTCACATTCAGAAAAGCACTAAATATTAAAATAAATTTTCATGCTTGATACTGATCTTAAATCTACCTTTTCAAAAGGTTGGCCTGGTAACATGTTCATGTATAAAGTGCTTGTCAGCTCTGTCAGTGCTCTGTCACCAAGACAGTTGTAGTTCAAAGCTTCCTGCTTTCCAAGAGAAACAGAAATCAAAGATAGTAAAGCCAAATCCAAGGATGTTGAAATAATTCAGAATTAGAATCACCTCTCAAAAAATACAATATTGCTTGCAGCTGAGAAGAGTAAATAAGTGTATCCATGCATATGCTAAGAGAACAGCTGCTATGACCAGCAAATTAGGATGTTAAAACCCAAAACAATGCAAACATTGATTTAAAGTAAGACTAAAGCAGTGGAATGTGACTCCCAAAGCAGGCTTATGTTTATTAGGGATTCACTTTGATTTACTTTTCTGCTATTAGGGAAATGATTTATCAGGTATGAGAATATAGCTCGTATGCCAGTTATTTATGAAAAGAGTAAGTTCTGCAGGGTTATTTTCTAGAAAAAAGTAACTGAAGCTAAGTATTGTTAAACTGCAGAGATGCTAAGAACAAATGTTGTTTATTGGTTTATTTATCTGATTATAGTTGGCAAGAGAGAAATCAATATAGTTAGTCAGGGATAAATTGCAGGCTTTTACCTAGTATAACTTGAGCAGCTTGTGCAGAGAGATAATTAGCACAACCTGTCTTAACTAAATTGGTGTTTAAAAGTGAAAGGAGATAGAACCAATTTTCTCAACAATTATTACATGTCATGGTAGCATATGAAAAGAAACTTTGCTGACTTGGACAAATGTTACTGTTCTCATTTATTTAAAAAAATACATACACTTCCAGGGGCTTCAGTTCACAGACATGTAGAAACTCTGTAGAGTACTAGCTTAGAGGAGGAGACTGGCTGTTACTGTGAAGGAGAATCTGGGACAAAGTAGGCATTTAATGTGCATTTTCATGAGGTAAAATGATCCTTCATGATTAAAATAATTGTACTCATATGAGAAAAGGCTAATTCACACAGGCTCTCATGTACAGGAGAAGAGGAGATGTCCTTCATCTTGGCAAACCCTTATGGCTGAAATGGCATTATAGATCTTTTCTAATCAATCTTCGCTGGTCCTTAGAGGGTTCTCAGAAGAATTGTTGTATAAATACAGTGCAATGTGATATAAAACCAACAAAAATAACTTTTTAATATTACATTGGGATGATGGAAGTTTATGGTTTTGTTGCCTTGGAATTTTTTTTTTTTTATTGTTTTAAGTTTTAGAAAGAGGTATAAAAAGAAGTCCCAGAATTACTTCCTTCCCATCTACACATTCGCACATTCTCACAGAATGGTAGGAGTTGGAAGGGAGCACTGGAAATCATCTAGTCCAACCCCCCTGACAAAGCAGGTTCACCTAGGACAGGCCACACGGAATGCTTCCAGGCAGGTTTTGAAAGTCTGCAAAGAAGTCTCCACAATCTCTCTGGGCAGCCTGTTCTAGTGTTCCATCACTTTCACAGTAAAGAAATTTCTCCTTATGTTGAGGTGGAACTTCCTGTGTTCCAGATTGTGCCTGTTGCCCCTGGTCCTGCACTGGGCATCACTGAAAGGAGTCTGGCCCCATCCTCTTGATCAACACCGTTTACATATTTATCAACATTGAAAAGATTCCCTCTCAGTCTTCTCTTCTCCAGGCTAAACAGAGCCAGGCCTCTCAGCCAAGAATCAAGCTCAGAATGTAATATCACAAAATATCACACACATCCTTAGAATATGATATCACAAAAGAATAAAGGAGAAGAATCCTGAAAATCAATTCACAAAGGTATGGGAGATATATACAATAGTGACAAAAACCTGTCTGGTGGAAAAGGAAAGAAAAGTTTTAACCTAGAAAAAATAAATAAGAGCTGCTACTTTTGTTGTTTGCTTTTTTTTTCCATGCTTCAGTAACTATCGCTAGACTCTCCTTTTCTTCTTGAGCTAGATAACATTGACACAACTGTATTAATCTGCAAGTTGTTTGTAAGTGCTCTCGTCAAGAATTAAGTATCTCCAAAAATGATTAATCACACTTCTAAGAATCCTAAAGATACTATCTACCTGAAACCATGAAAATTGGTTGTAAAAATATTGCTAAGGGAAAGGCTTCCTATGAAGCTGGAAAGCTATTTGAAATGGCAGTATAAGTATTTCCGATGTCACATTCTGAAGGGTTGTGAATGATATATGAAGAACTGGAACTTATTGTGTGCTGTCTTAATAGGTTGTTTTCTTCCTAATATTCCAGAACCTTTTATTAAGAAAGTCTATGCCATAGAACAGTTAAAGAAATAATTCTGTAGCAATCTATCACCTTGGTACAGTTTTCATTATCAACATTTAAAGTTTTCAAATACTATTTAAAGCTCTTGAAAGAAAGCTGTAATTGGGAATAGTTAATAATTTAGAAATTGTATTAACAATGACTTAAGTGCAAAAATAATCCGGTAATAATAAAAGCAGAATTCTTCATGGGTTTTGTTTGTTTGTTTGGTTGGTTTTTTGTTTGTTTTTCTTTGTTTTTATGAAGGATACACTGTCATGAGTACTGGGAAGTAGTTGAAAATACCTCATTCAGTCATATATCAAAATTACTACCAAATCTCATTATATTACACTTTCCTGAATAAAATGAAGGGAATAGGCAGAATAACTTATTTCATAAAGAAACTGACAATATCTTGAAGACATCATTACTGTAAACTGGCCTGCTACAAGTGTAAGATTACATTCAAATTCAGGAAGATTTATAATGACTTTCAGCAACAAACAGCTCATAAAGACAACATTTTAAAATCTGGGGATATAAACTATTAAATTAAAGAAAAAAGGTTAAATAACATATAGTATATGTTGCCAGGTAAAAGCTTTACTATAAACACTTTTTACTTAAATTTAAGAGATTCCTTAAATTAATATAGCTAGGATTGAAAAAGAAAAGATAACCACTTTGTAAGCATTGTTGAAATAAATCTACCTATAAATGTCAGTCAATGGTTTTATCTTGCTAGAATTTTTCTTATGTCCTCATAACTATAGTATGTTTATATTTTCTAAATATTTTGGACACAAAAAGCTGTAAAGGAAATTTCAATACTTTTGTTACGTCTTGAAATGACTCTTACTATATAAGAGCAATCAATACCATGCCATGTTTGAAATAATGCAATTAGATTGCCATCCTGGTTCTGAAGTCTTTTACTCTATATGCCTAAAAGAATAAATTCTCTTTTGCAGGCTCATTGGGTTTTGTTACAAGGAAACCCAGGTAGAGTTCTTACCTTATCCATGGCACTTTGCACTGTGCGAGTGTGAAAAACAGAAAATGATCCTAGTTAGTCACCTAGGTATGCTAATTCTGCACGGATCACTAAGGACTGTTATATATATCCATATATCATAATATCCAGATTAGTAGCTTCATTTTCCATTTCATGAGACTGAGATTAACAGAAATTATATAATTTTGTGGAACTTGTGTAATAAGGCTACTCTTTAAATGACCTATTAATGTAAACTGTGACACTGTATCATACTTTCAAATGATGCTTAGAGGCTTATCTGTGACAATGTGAGACTTGAATGTCATATGGAAAAGAATGTTTATCCTAGTTTCTAACTTTAGAATGTTATTATGATCACTACTGCTGTATTTTACAGAACCCATGAAGGAATAAGCAAAGGCAGACATTCCTTTGAAAGTCTTGGTATGAGTACGGAAGATCTGTAAGGAGGATGCTCCTCTGTAGTACAGAAATACAGAGCAATATGCTATAACAGGAAATGTTTATTCAAAGATAGATGTCTACAAAGAAAACCACTACTTCATTTTTCTTAGATAGTGCTAGGGAGATACAGTAGTACCTACATATAAAACAGAATTCTTCTGTGATTAAAAACAGTGACTAGAAATTTTTTTCTAGTCAATGGGAACAGGATAGTAAACATCTGCATACAAAATCAGAATATTTAAATGGTAATATAATCACAGTGAGTTGTCTGCTTTTATCACTTCAGGAAGGATGCAGGGGACAGGCATTAGTCATCATTACAGATCTGTGAATCAAGGAATTATAAAAACCAACATGATCAGAAGCATCAGATTTTTGTCAAATGGAAAGTTCTTTTTCTAACCGGGGGAAGAGTCCTATAATGTGTTCTCCTGTTTAAAACAAACGAGTAAACAAACAAACAAGCAGTATGCACCAAGATTTCCCTTCTCTCTGCAATTTCATCTGGAAGAAAAATGTGACAGCAAAAGCCAAAGTCTAATAAAAAAACATAGCACCATATTAAAATGTCAATGGCAGGAAGCACTCTTCATCTTAAGTGGATGAGTGCATAGATAAGAATGGCGAATACTATTCTACAATGTCTTTTCTAAAGATGGACACATTTTTTTTCAGCTTACCACTTCTAGAAGCCCTTTCTTGTTCCAAGGTGATTTTTTTTTTCAAACTTCCAGAAATGTCTGACATCAGTCAGTGAAATAATTTTTTATAGTCTGAAATTATAGGATTTAGTGAGAATAGTCTCCAAGTGACAAAATATTTCTCCTTTCATACTATTATCCTTGTTTCCAACTTCAGAATACGAAACAGAATGAATAACACTAGATTTAAAAACAATATCTTTAGACTTCTGTCCTTAGGGATGATCTATATGAGTGCAGTATGTATTCTGCAATTAATATTTAGACTGAAGCTAATGACCCTTTCAAGAATCAGATACAGGCTGTTGGCAGCAAGCAGGAATTATCATAGTGCAGAACATTGATTCAGTATAAAGGTACTGAAAAAAAGTAAAAGCATGAAATGGAGGGATTATCTCCTTCCCTCTCAAAACACTAAGCATGTAAAAGTGTCATGCAGCTACATCTACTAATTTACATCAGAGGAAATGTTACCTACTTAGCTGCTCAAGATTCGGAGATGGAGAAAGCAATTGGATTCACAGCAATGGGATGCTGGAAAAGGTAATTTCAGCACCTGAAGTACCTGCAAATAATAAAATTACATACTGATACCCTAAACTCTGGCTGCAGTGGAGAGAAAAAATTAAGTCTATAGTCTAAATTAACTACAGACAATGATCACAGGATAGCTTCCGTAAAAATAGTGTGTACTTTATAAATAACAGCTTCTGTATGTCACATTAGTACACAAAAAGGAAAGAAACTTCCCACAGAAATGGGTTTCCTCAGTTAATATTTTTCCCTTGCAGCTATTACAATATGCTTATCAGGGGAAAGGTCATTACTGTTTTTTTCTTTTTTATGATTGCCTGGTAAATACTATCCTGTGGCAACTGCAATGTGAGCAGTAAAAGACATTACCCACATCTTTAGAAATTTACAGGCTAAATGGACAAAAAGCAAGGGATCAATAAGAAATCCAGAGAATGGCACTAATTGGTGGTTTGATTTTAATGGGATTGTGACAGCTTTCCTTAGAATAATTTACCAATTACATGCCTCCAGGAAAAGAAAATATTCAGAAGGATTAATAGTGAAGAATACTTGGAGTTCCCTTGCTTTGTATTCTTTCAGTTCATAGAACAAGTACAGTGGATTAGCTGGGGCTCGTTGTGAGATACTGCCCTACAGATCTACAAAAAACTTTCACGGTAATGGCGCAGTATGGGGAAGATGCAGAGATTATATGGGGAAGGAATAAAAAGGCTATATCAGTATTGTTATATAAAATAGGGAGAAGGACTAATTTGGAAAGGTGACAAGAACCTTTGAGACATAGTGATAAGAAAAAATGAAGCAGTCTGAAAAAAGTCATGGAGACGTAACAGTGATTAGGTGTTTTTTCATGATCAAGTAAATATGAATTTTTCATTTCTTATCACTTTGTTTTCTTTTCACTGATGTTAAATAATATCATGGAAAAATCTTATACAATTGACATTATTTTGTAAATGTTAAAAGTATTCTCTCCTGCATTCATAAAAAGCCTTTAATACTTTTCATAGAATCACAGAGTCATAGAATGATTTGGGTTGGAAGGGACCTTAAGGATCATCCCCTTTATGTGAATGATTGTTGAACTCAGTCTTATTTCCACCATTGTAAGTATTTGTAATCAATGAAATCTGAGTTGCTTTTGTTGCATACATGGTCACATAGTTCATGTGTGTGTCTTCACTGTAAACTCATAGAATGAAGTTTCTTTTGTACATTTGGGTACCTACTCCTGTGAACTTTCTTGAATTTGCCTATTCAAACATACATTCAAAAATTACAATAAAAAAGATGGCAGAACATATTTCCTTGTAAGTATATCATCAAAGAAAACCTCAACATTTTAAATACTGAGATTTTATATTGAAGATATCAGACTAAAGGAAATTATTTATGAGGGTTCATTTCTCATAATATTTTACCTCATGCATTTATTAAATGTTCTGATACCATTTTTCAAATGAAAGAGTGTAATTGAGCACTCATTTCAACAGTTATTAAGGAAGAATTTCTAGGCTAATCTGTAAATAGATCAAGGTTTACAAAAGCCATTGATTATACCTACGTTAGTAAACAGTGTGTTGCAATAAAATTGAGCATGAAGAATGAAAAATTTGTTGTCAAGCACCTGACAACCCAAATGCATTTCAGCAGCGTTCACTTCCAGTCAGCTCTAGTCTTGTCCTACAGATGCGGTGTTAGTTCCTGGTTGGAGCACAATATGTGCATTCCTGGAGTGCATCTTGTAGTTTAAATTACTCTGAAACGACTCCAGTCTGTGTGCTCTGAAATAGCTTTATGATGCATATCAAAATATGATTATGGAGGCTGATGGAAAACTTACTTCCAAAACTTACATGATTTAAACTAAAACTTCAATAAAGCAAATCAGTTATATGCTTCACCACATATCTTGTAGAATGAGCAGGGGATGACTTTTTGTAATAAATCCTGTAAACTATAGTGTATCATTATCTGCAGAGAACATACATCTTTAATATAGTAAGAAAAATTATTTTGACTTATTTTAATGGCAATTAATCAGAAACCAAGAAGGTAACACAATGCGCATGCTGAAGCAAACAGACGTTTTTAATGCAATCTATACTTCAGCATCACAATTTCCTCTAACACTTAGTTTCTCAGAGTCTGTAAGTGCAAACCAGAATTTTTTAACATGTGCAAGCAGTATTTTCATTAATCATGTTACGAAAAGCAACAAAGTATTTTCTCTGCAAAAAATTAAGAAAACAAATCAACCTGAAATAGACATCCAGCATAGAAAATCGAAGCTCAGATGCTTCAAGTTTAAAAATGTTGTAAGCCACTGGAAATAGGGTTATATAAAAAAATATTGGACTACTGCAGTTGTTATTGCTTACTACCACTGATTTTATTCTGCATTTTCATTTAAAGAAAAGAAGCAGAAGTTAATGTACCTATTTAATGTTTCTGACTTTATGTATGCATATGTGCAGGTCTTGCTGTCAAGAAAGGATCTAGACATGGTAGAGAAAGGTAGCAGGCTACACATGTTATATACTATTCCTTCTTAGATGGCACAAAACTTGTACTGAAACACACAAACCAAGGGATTTTCTTTTTCCATTATCTCTCTCAAATCCATGCTTGTTTTTGAAGCATTGGTAGCATGCATACAAGCTCTTCTAATGTGAACATTAAGAAAAACAAACAAAAAAACCCTCTTACCATATATACATGACATATATTTAGAGGCAAAAATGTCTTCCACAATCTCACTACTCTTAAAGTAGTGATTACACCTAAAGCTCACTCTCATCATTGCTTTAATTACATTTTCCAGTTGAAACAGAATGCCTTACATGTTCTTCTATTCCAATGATTTGCATTTCTCACTTAAATAAAATAAGTTTTGCATTAATTTAATATTTGTGAAAGTGGAAGAGTAACATCACTATTAAAAGCCAGATATTGGGCAGGCTTTTATTCTGCCAAGTGTTCCAGAGCATTCCCATTGTATCTCTGTCTTCACATACAAATTTTCCAGCTTTAGTCTTTGCTTGTTAGGCACAAGCTTCCAATGGTGTTGAGTTATGCCAATCCACAAAGCCTAAATGAACAGAAAAATTCTGGGTTTAATTATTACTGTATATTTCAGTTTTAAGTGAAGATTTATTTTTAGGTATATCTGTGGCATTAACTTGTCTCTAACTAGGACTGTATCTTGTCAAATGTTACAATTGCTGATTATTTTATGTTAGAAACAAATATAGATAAAGACAATACCAAATATTTTCTTTTCCATTCCTAAAATAAATAAAGCATTGACTCAGAAACAGTGCTCCTGACGCTTGAAAACATCAATTAAATTGATGCAGAAATAAACCAGATTATAAAAACATAACAGATACTTCCAAATTCTTTAGGATTTGGTATAATAAAGGTTGCCAAAACATTTTCATTGTTAAATATGTATATATTTTTTATTAAAAATTACATTTTCCCTTTCATATGATATGAAATTACACTTTCAGCTTTGACTAGAATTAGAAAGTTCAGAACTACAGGCAGTTAGGAAAGCTTTATAATATTTCTAGTCAAATGAAAAGGTTAACAGCAAATATCTTTGCAGAAAACCTATTCTCTTGCAATTTCACAGGCCAGTTTTCCTGAGTCAGGAAGTTCAAATACATCAGAACATCCGGAGTTCTGAGGTTTTATTTGAAACCAACTACACACTTTCTTCCAAGAATTTGAATCTTTACATACATATAACAGCCACAAATTTATTAAGTCTTCATCTTACTTCATCTCATAGATAAATAGTTATATCGAGTGTTATAACTGCAAAGAATAGACCATCTGTCTAAAAGCAGTGATTACCCAGACTCGCAGAGATGCATTTTGTAAAGTTAGTACCTGTATTCTATTGACAGACATGAAATATCTTTGAGTAATATTTGCCCTACATGGCACACGATAGTCACAGACTGTGACACACACAAGTCTATGGGGTTGAATGGGATCCACTCAAGGGTACTGAGGGAGTTGGCAAAAGTGCTCACCAAACCACTTTCCATCATTTATCAGCAGTCCTGGCTAACCAGGGAGACCCCAGTTGTCTGGAATTTAGCAGTTGTGACACTCATCTACAAGAAGGGTCAGAAGAAAGATCCAGGGAACCGCAAGCCTGTCAGTCTGACCTCCATGTCAGCGATGGTTCTGGAGCAGATCATTTTGAGTGCCACTATGCAGTATATAAAGAACAACCAGGTGATCAGGCCCAGTGAGTATGAATTTATGAAAAGCAGGTCCTGCTTGACTAACCTGATTTCCTTCTATGACAAGGGGACACATCTAGCAGATGAGAGAAAGGCTGTGGATATTGTATACCTGGACTTTAGAAAAGCTTTTGACACTGTGTCCCACAGCATTCTCCTGGAGAAAAGGGCTGCTTGTGGCTTAGACATGTGTACTGTTTGCTGGATGAAAAACTGGCTGGATGGCTGGCCCCAAACAGCGGTGATTGTGGCAGGTGTAGGCACCCTGACAAGAATTTAGGAAAGGCCAGGGCTTACCAGAAACCTGATATAGATCAGTTTAGCACCTCACAGCCACTACACGGTGCCTTACAGCAATTAACTGGCAACTCACAGTGACTGTCACCTCAGGCTCCAGCCTTTTATTCTGTCTTTGCTGTGCACTCACTCCCAACTAAGAGAATGACCACAAAGCACATTTGTCTAGGGCAGGGGTCCTCAAACTACAGCCCGCGGGCCGGATACAGCACCCCAGGGTCCTCAATCCAGCCCGCAGGTATTTACAGAACTCCCCACCCCCCTCTCCCCCACTGCCAGGGGTTGGGGGGGGAAACCAAGCAGCAGCAGATGACTTCCTGCCACTTAATCCGCATGCCGGCCTCCGCAGCCCCCAAGCGAATCGCCAGAGCCCCGGCACGGCAAAGTTCCTTCAGTCCCTTCTGGCCACCCTTTCCGGACTGCGCAGCTGGGCTCAGGAGGGGGGCGGCAGCATCAGTGAGGTGGGTGACTCCCCCGTCGTTTTTTTCCAAACTATAGTCTGGCCCCCGACAGTGTCTGAGGGACAGTGAAATGGCCCCCTGTTTAAAAAGTTTGAGGACCCCTGGTCTAGGGCATAAATGGAGGTTGGAGCAAGCAGGCCTTTCAGTCAGACCCTTGTATCACGGACACTGTCCAAGGATACTTCCATGGAATGAGTGAGCCTCACCCCCCCCCTCCTTTTGGTAAGTGAATATTCCTTCTGGATATATATCCTTCAGTGAGCCTTCATACACTTTGGGTGAGAGATTCTCTTTGGGTAACCTTCTGCAGGAGATTTTTCCTTTATGATTGAGTGTGCACACATTTTTCTTCATCTTTCCAGAAAGAGTAGCCCTTAAAACTTAGGAATAAGTTGCACAGGAGTAAATTCCCAACTGATATCCAAACTTGTAATTTAATTTTGTTGGAAGGAATGTCAAGTAATTTTGATTACAACAAATCCACATTTAGGTAGCTGCTGCTGTCTTGCAGCAGCTTGTGGGTGCCCCATGACAGTGAAGTCAAATCCAGTTGGTGGACTGTCAGAAGCTGTGTTCTTCAGGGCTCAGTATTGAGGCCAATTCTGTTTAATGTCTTTGTCAGTGAGTTGGATGAGGAGACCAAGGGCACCCTCAGTAAGTTTGCAGATGACAAGTTGGGTGAGAGTATTGATCTGCTTGTGAGTAGGGAGGCTCTACAGCGGGGATCTGGACAGGCTGGATTGATAGGCCAAGGCCAATGGCATGTGTTTCAGCAAGACCAAGTGGTGGGTCCCCCAGAGACCTGGGCATTCTGATTGACAGCAGCCAATAGTGTGACCAGGTGGCCAAGAAGGCAAATAGCACCCTGGCTTGTACCAGAAAGATTGTGGCCAGCAGGAGTAGGGAAGTGATTTTCCCCCTGTACTCAGCGCTGGTGAGGCCACACCTGAAATATTGTGTTCAGTTTTGGTCCCCTTACTTCAAGGAAGACATTGAGGTTCTGGAGCATGTAAAAAGAAGAGAAACAAAGCTGGTGAAGGGTTGAGAGAACAAAGTCTTATGAGGAGCATCTGAGGGAATTGGGGTTGTTTAGTCTAGAGAAAAGGAGGTTGAGGGGAGACCTTGTCTCTCTCTACAACTACCTGAAAGGAGGTTGTAGAGAGGTGGAGATCAGTTTCCCAAGTAACAAGTCATAGGACAAGAGTAAATGGCTTCAAAATGAGCCAGGAGTTTAGTTTGGAGTTTAGGAAAAATTTCTTCACTGAAAGGGTTGTTAAACTTTTTGAGCAGGCTGCCCAAGTAAGTGGTGGAGTCACCATCCCTGGAAGTATTAAAAAGATGTATAGATGTGGTGCTTAGAGACATAGTTTAGTGGTAGACTTGGCATTTCTGGGTTAATGGTTGTATTCAATGCTCTTAAGGGTCTTTTTCAATCTAAATTATTCTATGATTCTGTAACATGGAATGGAAAGGAATTAAATAAAAACTTAAAGTTTGAAGAACAAAATTTATTCCACAGTTTGGAGTGCATATAAAAGGCACTTAATTTAATTGTTATTAGTATTAAGTAAAGAATACCATGTTCTAGATGCTTATGGATTTGTACATGGGCATACTGTATTTTCTCTGGCAACAGTGTCATGAATTTATTCCTTTAATTGAAGAGGTACCTCTTATTGAAAAAACTGTAAGAGTGATATTTTTTCTTAGTTGGAACATCCTGGATATAACTAAATGTATAGGTTTCTAGATAAGTAAAAATTGTAAAATTATTATTTTAAAAGAACATGACAGTTTTCTTCTCCACCTTGGCCCACCTTAATACCAGCATTGATGGAATACAAGTTATGTGGAAAAATAATACCTTTTTAAAAAAATGTACTGACATTAAACTGACTGTTTAAATTTAGACAACAGATGATTTTATTTTTATTTCATTAATCCATTTTATAAAAGCTAAACCAGTCACTGCTAAGCATAACTATTTCAAGGAAAATAGTCCCTGGGGTAACGTAAAAGTTTTGGGGACTGAGGATTTATTTGATCCACTAATACCTAGCAAATAAACTGCCTTCCAAGTTTTTAAAGCATCTTCAATATTTCAAAAAGTCTTTTTGATAATGTTTTAAAATGAAAAAAACTGAATATAAAAACATCTATTTTACTAATAGGAACATTTATATTTTTTTGTAAACTGAAGAAGTTCAAGCTAATGAACCAGAATTTTGCAATGCAAATGCTCAGGATGCCTAGATATTTGCTGTTGTTGCTGTTGCTGGTTTTGATCAACATCTTCATTATCATCAAACAAACATGAAGAGGCATTAGGACTGTCCATTTAAGTCACCTTTGTATTAGTTTCCAGGATTTCCATATCTTCAGGGATCTAAAGTAGTAAATATTTATTATTTGTTTCCACTTAAGAAGGAAAAAAAGGTAACACCTGTTTAAAGTTTAAAAATGCTATTAGGAACAGCTCATCTTCATTGCTTTGAACTTTATCATATAAGATCAAGTTAAGAAACACAAATATTCATGTGTTTGGTTGAATAGCTTATGTGTAACATTACAAAATTAGACTTCTAAGATCTGTTCCCATTCACATGACATCATTGTCTCCCTTCAAACTGGAAATTTTTTTTCTAAAGATACCCGCAATGATACTCTCTTGTAACTTAAATTATATTATATAGTAAAATGGAACTATGACTTATGTTGTATTAATTTTAAAAATTGTGTAAAACTCCAATACTTAAATCAAATAAGAATATTAATGGAACAAATTCTGATTGAAGATAAATACGCTTAGCATATTCTGCATATTACTAGTAGTGAAGAAGTGATTATCAACATATTTTTCTTTAATTTAAACAGTGTTAGACCTCTTTTGAATGGTTAGCATGATAATTAATAAAATAGTGGAATGTTGATAGTTCCATGAGTATTCTTATATTTTGATTTCCCATACAAAATAATTTTTATTGTTTAACTGAATCCAGCAAAAAACATGTTCTTGTTCAAATAGTCTGGACTTCTAAGTTTATTTTTAATTTGAGAACAAATTTTTATGTAACAAAGATCCAACAGGAACTGCCAGTGGACAATTTACTTTCAGGATTTCAGCCGGTACAATAATTATTGTCATAATTGCAACATCTCTGATATGTGAGCTCTGGTCTCTGATCCCTACAGTGGCATGCAAAAGCTACTCTAAGAGAAAGATAATTATTGCACAGAAAATAACTTAAGAATTGTCTATCAAAGAAATATTTAATCCTGATTTTTAAAAAAATACTATAACCTTTATTATTTGGAATTTTATAATTATTTATAAACTAAAAATTTGAATTTAGACTTTAGTATTAAGGTAAAAAAATGTAAATGCATTACAATATGGAAATGCACAAGGTGAGAAGCCACAAGACCTTAATGTGCTGAGCTCTCTGTAAAGCTGTCTACATACTTCTGGTACCATTGGGAATGCTGCTTTCCACAGACAATCTGCATTTCAGTCACTGTCCTTATCAGCTTGACATACAGTATATGACAGGTGTCTTCATCTTCTTCTCCCTGAGATCTTGAACATTATAGCACACAGCAAATGTTTGACGTGTCTGTCCAAAATTATTTAGCCGGTGTCTTAGGCCAAAACTGCTCAGTTTGCATGATTTAAATCAAACCAGGACGGGAGCAGTTTACTGATTCACTAACAACTTGTGATTAACCAGCAACCACTGACCTGTATATTCAGCATCCATCTCACTAGTACAACAGATGGGACACAACACTAAGCACCCGTAAATCCTTTTCTAAGTAATCCCGGACACTTCTAACGCACCCTGCCCTCCTCGTCCCCTCCCACGGGCCGTGCGGGTCCCCCGCACCCGGCGGGCAGAGGCGGCCGCTCCCAGCGGCTCCAGGGCCTCCCCCGCGGTGAGGCAGCCGCGGCGGGGCCCGGCACACCCCGCGGCGGGGCCCAGCACACGGCCCCCGGGCCGGGTCGTGGCGGGTGGCGGGGGGGCGCGCCCCGGCGGAGGCCCGGAGCCGGCCGCCCCCCCCCCCCCGGCC